>JAJQQW010001770.1:0-38450 GCA_025583905.1 Ia io
TTAAAGGGGCTTTTCCCCCACTCTCTAGCCATTTTCTTCAAATTCCCTGCTATTTTCGCCTTTTATTTCCTACTTCTTACAATGTTTAAACTGGGTTTCTGTTTTATACCGACTTACCTTTCATCGTAAAGCACCTTTCTACACGCTGTGGGGAAATGAAAAAGCAATAACACACTTTCTCCCAATATTTTTACTTTAATGCAAAATTTTCAGTGAAAAATGGTTTTAAAGACCCCTTTAAGTGCACTTGCTGAAATTTTAAAAAATTTCTCAGTGTCAACATATTTCTGACTGTAGACTTTTCATTTTGAGTCCTTTCCCACGTTTCTTCCCCCCAAAAATTTTTTATATTCATTTTTATGGGGGTTGATTTCACTGGTTTCTTGTGGTTATAATTGGGGCCCTTTTCTCTACTTATGGGCTTCCCCCCAAAGACAAAAGCTTTTTGCATCTTCTGTTTAACTGAGAAAACACAAACCCTTTCTGTCACTTTTTTACTGGTGTCTAACATATATTCTAGACTGTAGACTTACATTTTGATGTCTTTCCCACGTGTTCTGTCACAATTCTGTTATATTCATTATTAATGGCTGTGATTTCCTACTGGTTTCTTGTAGCGTCCTATGATTGGCCTATTGCTCTACTTATGGGACTTCCCCACATGTACAAAGAGCTTTGTGCATGCTTCTGTTAACTGGAGAAGCTGCATACACTTGTCTGTCGACTCTTTTACTGTTTAATGCTACATTTCAGTGAATTCCAGTGGTGTCAAAGGCTGTTTCAATGTGCACTTTGCTCTATTTAAAGGGTTTTCTGCGGTGTACAAAAACCTTTGTACACCATAGACTTATATTTTGTAGTCTTTTCACTTGTATTCTCACAATTCTGTTCTATTCACTATTATTTGCTCTGCATTACTACTTCTTTCTTGCAGTGACCTATAATTGGCCTTCTGCTCTACTTATGAGACTTTACCACATGTACAAAACACTTTATACTCTCTTCTCTGAACTTGGGAAGCTATATACAGTTGCCTCTCATCTGTTTTACAGTATATTGCTACTTTTTAGTGAATTCTAGTGGTACTAAAGCTGCTTAAATATGTTATTTGCTCTCTTCTAGGATTGCCCACATTGTATGAAACACTTTCCTTACTATATCCTAACATTGTGATGTACTTTCCCTTGACTCTGTAGCTATTCTCTTCAATTCACTGCTATTTCGCCTTTATTCCTAGTCTTGCTTACAATGTCTTCAACCTGGCTTTCTGTTGTAGGTACCCGGACTTACCTACATCGTAGAAACAACTATCTACACTGCTGTCTGAAGTGGAGAGAAGCAATATGCACACTTGTCTCCCAAGTATGTTTTACAGTTTAATGCTACTTTTCAGTGAATTATAGTGGTTTTAAAGAACGGTTTAACGTGCACTTGCTATATTTCAAGGATTTCTGCAGTGTCTAACATACTTTCTATACTGTAGACTTACATTTTGATGTCTTTCCCACGTGTTCTTTCACAATTTTGTTATATTCATTATTAATGGCTGTGATTTCCTACTGGTTTCTTGCAGTGTCCTATGATTGGCCTATTGCTCTACTTATGGGACTTCCACACATGTACAAATAGCTTTGTGCATGCTTCTGTTAACTGGAGAAGCTACATACACTTGTCTGTCGACTGTTTTACTGTTTAATGCTACAATTCAGTAATTCCCGTGGTGTCAAAGGCTGTTTCAATATGCACTTTGCTCTATTTAAAGGGTTTTCTGCGGAGTACAAAGACCGTTGTATACTGTAGACTTATATTTTGTAGTCTTTTCACTTGTATTCTCACAATTCTGTTCTATTCACTATTATTTGCTCTGCATTACTACTTCTTTCTTGCAGTGACCTATAATTCGCCTTCTGCTCTACTTATGAGACTTCACCACATGTATAAAGAACATTATACAATCTTCTCTGAACTTGAGAAGCTATATACACTTGTCTCTCACCTGTTTTACAGTTGATTGCTTTGCTACTTTGTAGTGAATTCTAGTCGTACTAAAGCTGTTTAAATGTGCTATTTGCTCTCTTCTAGGATTGCCCACATTGTATGAAACACTTTCCTTACTATATCCTAACATTGTGATGTACTTTCCCTTGACTCTCTAGCTATTCTCTTCAATTCACTGCTGTTTCGCCTTTATTCTTAGTCTTGCTTACAATGTCTTAAATCTGGCTTTCTGTTGCAGCTACCGGACTTACCTACATTGTAGAAACATCTTTCCACACTGCTCTCTGAAGTGGAGAAGCAATATACACGCTTGTCTCCCAAGTATGTTTTACAGTTTAATGCTACTTTTCAGTGAATTACAGTGGTTTTAAAGAACGGTTTAACGTGCACTTGCTGTATTTCAAGGATTTCTGCAGTGTCTAACATACTTTCTAGACTGTAGACTTACATTTTGATGTCTTTCCCACGTGTTCTGTCACAATTCTGTTATATTCATTATTATTGGCTCTGATATACTACTGGTGTCTTACAGTGTCCTATATTTGTCCCTATGCTCTACTTATGGACTTCCCCACATGTACAAACAGCTGTGTGCATGCTTCTGTTAACTGGAGAAGCTACATACACTTGTCTATCATCTGTTTTACTGTTTAATGCTACATTTCAGTGAATTTCAGTGGTTTCAAAGACTGGTTCAATGTGCACTTTGCTCTATTTAAATGGTTTTCTGCAGTGTACAAACACCTTTGTTTACTGTTACTTATATTTTGTAGTCTTTTCCACTTGTATGCTCACAATTCTGTTCTATTCGCTATTGTTTGCTCTGCATTACTGCTTCTTTCTTGCAGTGACCTATAATTGGCCTTCTGCTCTACTTACGAGACTTCACCACATGTATAAAGAACATTCTACAATCTTCTCTGATCTTGAGAAGCTATATACACTTGACTCTCACCTGTTTTACAGTTGATTTCTACTTTGTAGTGAATTCTAGTCGTACTAAAGCTGCTTAAATGTGCTATTTGTTCTATTCTAGGATTGTATGAAACACTTTCCTTACTATATCCTAACATTGTGATGTACTTTCCCTTGACTCTCTAGCTATTCTCCTCAATTCAGTGCTATTTCGCCTTTATTCCTAGTCTTGCTTACAATGTCTTACAACTGGCTTTCTGTTGTAGTTACCGGACTTACCTTCATCGTAGAAGCACCTTTCTACACTGCTGTCTGAAGTGGAGAAGCAATATACACACTTGTCTCCCAAGTATGTTTTACAGTTTAATGCAACTTTTCAGTGAATTATAGTGGTTTTAAAGACCGGTTTAATGTGCACTTGCTGTATTTCAAGGATTTCTTCAGTGTCTAACATACTTTCTGGACTGTAGACTTACATTTTGATGTCTTTCCCACGTGTTCTCTCACTACTTTGTTATATTCATTATTATGGGCTCTGATTTGCTACTGGTTTCTTGCTGAGTCATATAATTGGGCCTTTGCTCTACTTATGGACTTCCCCACATGTACAAACAGCTTTGTGCATACTTCTGTTAACTGGAGAATCTACATACGCTTTCTGTCAACTGTTTTACTGTTTAATGCTACATTGAAGTGAATTCCAGTGGTGTCAAAGACTGGTTCAATGTGCACTTTGCTCTATTTAAAGGGTTTTCTGCAGTGTACAAACACCTTTGTATACTGATACTTATATTTTGAAGTCTTTTCCACTTGTATGCTCAAAATTCTCTTCTATTCGCTATTGTTTGCTCTGCATTACTACTTCTTTCTTGCAGTGACCTATAATTGGCCTTCTGCTCTACTTACGAGACTTCACCACATGTATAAAGAACATTATACAATCTTCTCTGAACTTGAGAAGCTATATACACTTGTCTCTCACCTATTTTACAGTTGATTGCTACTTTGTAGTGAATTCTAGTCATACTAAAGCTGCTTAAATGTGCTATTTGCTCTATTCTAGGATTGTATGAAACACTTTCCTTACTATATCCTAACATTGTGATGTACTTTCCCTTGACTCTCTAGCTATTCTCTTCAATTCACTGCTATTTCGCCTTTATTCCTAGTCTTGCTTACAATGTCTTAAACCTGGCTTTCTGTTGCAGGTACCGGACTTACCTACATCGTAGAAGCACCTATCTACACTGCTGTCTGAAGTGGAGAAGCAATATACACACTTGTCTCCCAAGTATGTTTTACAGTTTAATGCTACTTTTCAGTGAATTATAGTGGTTTTAAAGAACGGTTTAACGTGCACTTGCTGTATTTCAAGGATTTCTTCAGTGTCTAACATATATTCTAGACTGTAGACTTACATTTTGATGTCTTTCCCACGTGTTCTGTCACAATTCTGTTATATTCATTATTAATGGCTGTGATTTCCTACTGGTTTCTTGTAGCGTCCTATGATTGGCCTATTGCTCTACTTATGGGACTTCCCCACATGTACAAAGAGCTTTGTGCATGCTTCTGTTAACTGGAGAAGCTGCATACACTTGTCTGTCGACTCTTTTACTGTTTAATGCTACATTTCAGTGAATTCCAGTGGTGTCAAAGGCTGTTTCAATGTGCACTTTGCTCTATTTAAAGGGTTTTCTGCGGTGTACAAAAACCTTTGTACACCATAGACTTATATTTTGTAGTCTTTTCACTTGTATTCTCACAATTCTGTTCTATTCACTATTATTTGCTCTGCATTACTACTTCTTTCTTGCAGTGACCTATAATTGGCCTTCTGCTCTACTTATGAGACTTTACCACATGTACAAAACACTTTATACTCTCTTCTCTGAACTTGGGAAGCTATATACAGTTGCCTCTCATCTGTTTTACAGTATATTGCTACTTTTTAGTGAATTCTAGTGGTACTAAAGCTGCTTAAATATGTTATTTGCTCTCTTCTAGGATTGCCCACATTGTATGAAACACTTTCCTTACTATATCCTAACATTGTGATGTACTTTCCCTTGACTCTGTAGCTATTCTCTTCAATTCACTGCTATTTCGCCTTTATTCCTAGTCTTGCTTACAATGTCTTCAACCTGGCTTTCTGTTGTAGGTACCGGACTTACCTACATCGTAGAAACAACTATCTACACTGCTGTCTGAAGTGGAGAAGCAATATGCACACTTGTCTCCCAAGTATGTTTTACAGTTTAATGCTACTTTTCAGTGAATTATAGTGGTTTTAAAGAACGGTTTTAACGTGCACTTGCTATATTTCAAGGATTTCTGCAGTGTCTAACATACTTTCTATACTGTAGACTTACATTTTGATGTCTTTCCCACGTGTTCTTTCACAATTTTGTTATATTCATTATTAATGGCTGTGATTTCCTACTGGTTTCTTGCAGTGTCCTATGATTGGCCTATTGCTCTACTTATGGGACTTCCACACATGTACAAATAGCTTTGTGCATGCTTCTGTTAACTGGAGAAGCTACATACACTTGTCTGTCGACTGTTTTACTGTTTAATGCTACAATTCAGTAATTCCCGTGGTGTCAAAGGCTGTTTCAATATGCACTTTGCTCTATTTAAAGGGTTTTCTGCGGAGTACAAAGACCGTTGTATACTGTAGACTTATATTTTGTAGTCTTTTCACTTGTATTCTCACAATTCTGTTCTATTCACTATTATTTGCTCTGCATTACTACTTCTTTCTTGCAGTGACCTATAATTCGCCTTCTGCTCTACTTATGAGACTTCACCACATGTATAAAGAACATTATACAATCTTCTCTGAACTTGAGAAGCTATATACACTTGTCTCTCACCTGTTTTACAGTTGATTGCTTTGCTACTTTGTAGTGAATTCTAGTCGTACTAAAGCTGTTTAAATGTGCTATTTGCTCTCTTCTAGGATTGCCCACATTGTATGAAACACTTTCCTTACTATATCCTAACATTGTGATGTACTTTCCCTTGACTCTCTAGCTATTCTCTTCAATTCACTGCTGTTTCGCCTTTATTCTTAGTCTTGCTTACAATGTCTTAAATCTGGCTTTCTGTTGCAGCTACCGGACTTACCTACATTGTAGAAACATCTTTCCACACTGCTCTCTGAAGTGGAGAAGCAATATACACGCTTGTCTCCCAAGTATGTTTTACAGTTTAATGCTACTTTTCAGTGAATTACAGTGGTTTTAAAGAACGGTTTAACGTGCACTTGCTGTATTTCAAGGATTTCTGCAGTGTCTAACATACTTTCTAGACTGTAGACTTACATTTTGATGTCTTTCCCACGTGTTCTGTCACAATTCTGTTATATTCATTATTATTGGCTCTGATATACTACTGGTGTCTTACAGTGTCCTATATTTGTCCCTATGCTCTACTTATGGACTTCCCCACATGTACAAACAGCTGTGTGCATGCTTCTGTTAACTGGAGAAGCTACATACACTTGTCTATCATCTGTTTTACTGTTTAATGCTACATTTCAGTGAATTTCAGTGGTTTCAAAGACTGGTTCAATGTGCACTTTGCTCTATTTAAATGGTTTTCTGCAGTGTACAAACACCTTTGTTTACTGTTACTTATATTTTGTAGTCTTTTCCACTTGTATGCTCACAATTCTGTTCTATTCGCTATTGTTTGCTCTGCATTACTGCTTCTTTCTTGCAGTGACCTATAATTGGCCTTCTGCTCTACTTACGAGACTTCACCACATGTATAAAGAACATTCTACAATCTTCTCTGATCTTGAGAAGCTATATACACTTGACTCTCACCTGTTTTACAGTTGATTTCTACTTTGTAGTGAATTCTAGTCGTACTAAAGCTGCTTAAATGTGCTATTTGTTCTATTCTAGGATTGTATGAAACACTTTCCTTACTATATCCTAACATTGTGATGTACTTTCCCTTGACTCTCTAGCTATTCTCCTCAATTCAGTGCTATTTCGCCTTTATTCCTAGTCTTGCTTACAATGTCTTACAACTGGCTTTCTGTTGTAGTTACCGGACTTACCTTCATCGTAGAAGCACCTTTCTACACTGCTGTCTGAAGTGGAGAAGCAATATACACACTTGTCTCCCAAGTATGTTTTACAGTTTAATGCAACTTTTCAGTGAATTATAGTGGTTTTAAAGACCGGTTTAATGTGCACTTGCTGTATTTCAAGGATTTCTTCAGTGTCTAACATACTTTCTGGACTGTAGACTTACATTTTGATGTCTTTCCCACGTGTTCTCTCACTACTTTGTTATATTCATTATTATGGGCTCTGATTTGCTACTGGTTTCTTGCTGAGTCATATAATTGGGCCTTTGCTCTACTTATGGACTTCCCCACATGTACAAACAGCTTTGTGCATACTTCTGTTAACTGGAGAATCTACATACGCTTTCTGTCAACTGTTTTACTGTTTAATGCTACATTGAAGTGAATTCCAGTGGTGTCAAAGACTGGTTCAATGTGCACTTTGCTCTATTTAAAGGGTTTTCTGCAGTGTACAAACACCTTTGTATACTGATACTTATATTTTGAAGTCTTTTCCACTTGTATGCTCAAAATTCTCTTCTATTCGCTATTGTTTGCTCTGCATTACTACTTCTTTCTTACAGTGACCTATAATTGGCCTTCTGCTCTACTTACGAGACTTCACCACATGTATAAAGAACATTATACAATCTTCTCTGAACTTGAGAAGCTATATACACTTGTCTCTCACCTATTTTACAGTTGATTGCTACTTTGTAGTGAATTCTAGTGGTACTAAAGCTGCTTAAATGTGCTATTTGCTCTATTCTAGGATTGCCCACATTGTATGAAACACTTTCCTTACTATATCCTACCATTGTGATGTACTTTCCCTTGACTCTCTAGCTATTCTCTTCAATTCACTGCTATTTCGCCTTTATTCCTAGTCTTGCTTACAATATCTTACAACTGGCTTTCTGTTGTAGTTACCGGACTTACCTTCATCGTAGAAGCATCCTTCCACACTGCTCTCTGAAGTGCAGAGGAAATACACTCTTGTCTTCCAAGTATGTTTTAGAGTTTAATGCTACTTTTCGGTGAATTATATTGGTTTTAAAGACCGGTTTAATGTGCACTTGTTGTTTCAAGGATTTGTGCAGTGTACAACATTCTTTTTATACTGTAAACTTACATTTTGATGTCTTTTCCACTTGTATTCTCAGAATTCTGTTCTATTCAGTATTATTTGCTCTATATTACTACTAGTTTCTTGAAATGTCCTATAATTGGCCTTCTTCTCTACTGATGAGACGTCACCACATGTTCAAACAACGTTATACACTCCTCTCTCAATTTGAGACGCTATATACAATTGTGTATTACCTGTTTCACTGTTTTATAGTGTGTTGCTACTTTGCATTGAATTTTAATGGTACTACAGCTGCTTAAATGTGCTGTTTGCTCTATTCTAGTATTTCTAATGAATAGAACAGAATTGTGAGAGAACAAGTGGAAAAGACATCAAAATGTAATGTACAGTATAGAAGCGTTTTGTACCCTGCAGATATCCTTGAAATAGAGGAAGTGCACATTCAATCAGTCTTTGAAACCACTGGAATTCACTGAAATGTATCATTAAACAGTAAAACAGTTGACTGACAAGTGTATATAGCATCTCCAGTTAAAAGAAGCATGTACAAAGTTGTTTGTACATGTGGTGAAGTCCCATTAGTAGAGCAAAAGGCCAATTATACGACACTGCAAGAAACCAGTACTAAATCAGATCAAATAATAATAAATATAATAGAATTGTGAAAGAACACGTGGGAAGACATCGTAATGTAAGTCTACAGTATAGAAAGTATGTTAGACACTGCAGATATCCTTGAAATACTGAGAGGGCACATTATACCGGTCTTTAACACCACTATATTTCAAAAAAAAGTAGCATTAAACTGTAAAACATACTTGGGAGACAAGTGTATATTGCTTATCCTCTTCAGAGAGGAGTGTAGAAAGGTGTTTGTACAATGTAGGTAAGCCCGGTAATTGCTGCAGAAAGCTAATTGTTAAACATTGTAAGAAAGACCAGGAACTAAAGGCAAAATAGCAGTGAATTGAACAGAATTACTAGAGAATAAAGGGAAAATACATCACAATGTTAGGATATAGTAATGAAAGTGTTTCATACAATGCAGGAAATCCTAGAATATAGCATATAGAATATTTAAGCAGCTTTATTACCACTAGAATACACTACAAAGTAGCAATAAACTGTAAAACAGGTGACAGACAAGTGTATATAGCGTCGCAAGTTCAGAGAAGAGTGTATAACGTTTGTAAATGTGGGGAAGTCCCATAAGTAGAACAAAAGGCCAATTATAGGACACTGCAAGAAACCAGTAGTAAATCAGAGCCGATAATAATGAATATAACAGAATTGTGAGAGAAGACGTGGGAAAGTCATCAAAATGTAAGTCTACAGTACAGAAAGTATGTTAGACACTGCAGACATCCTTGAAATACAGCCAGTGCACATTAAACCGGACTTTAAAACCACTATAATTCACCAAAAAGTAGCATTAAACTTTAAAACAGTTGAGGGACAAGTGTATGTAGCTTCTAAAGTTCACAGAAGAGTGTATAGAGTTTTTTGACATGTGGTGAAGTCCCAGAAGTATAGCAGAAGGCCAATTATAGGACATTGCAAGAAACCAGTGGTAATTCAGAGCAAATAATAATGAATATAACAGAATTTTGATAGAACAAGTGGAAAAGACTTCAAAATGTATGTCTGTAGTCAGGAAAGAATATTGTATACTGCAGAAATCCTTGAAATAGTGCAAGTGCACATTAAAGCAGTCTTTGATACCAGTAGAATTCACTGAAAAGTAGCATTCAAGTGTAAATCACACTTGGGAGACAAGTGTATATAGCTTGTATACTTCAGAGAAGAGTGTAGAAATGTGTTTGTACAATGCAGGTATGTCTGGTAACTATAGCAGAAAGCCAATTGTAAGACATTGTAAGAACGATTAGGAACTACCTGCAAAATATCAATGAATTGAACAGAATAGTGAGAGAGTAAGTGGAAAAGAGATCACCATGTTAGGATACGGTAATAAAAGTGTTTCACTCAATGCGGGATATCCTAGAATAGAGCAAAGAGCACATTTAAGCAGCTTTGGAAACCAGTAAAATCCACTCAAAGTAACATTAAACTGTAAAACAGTTGATAGACAAGTGCATATAGATTCTCAAGTTCACAAAAGAGTGTATAACGTGTTTGTACATGTGGTGAAGTCCCATCAGTAGTGCAAAAGGCCAATTATAGGACACTGCAAGCAACAAGTAGCAATTCAGAGCAAATAATAATGAATATAACAGATTTGTGAGAGAACAAGTGGAAAAGACATCAAAATGTAAGTCTATAGTCCAGAAAGGATGTTATACAAAGCGGAAAACCTTGAAATAGAGCAAGTGCACATAAAACCAGTCTTTGAAAGCAATAGAATGCACTGCAAAGTAGCATTCAACTGTACAACAGTTGAGAGACAAGTTTATATAGCTTCTCTAGTTCACAGAGTAGTTTATAATGTTGTTTGTAAATGTGGTTAAGTCCCATAAATAGAGCAGACAGCCAGTTACAGGACACTGCAAGAAACGAGTAGTAATTCAGAGCCAATAACAATGAATAAACTGAATTGTGAGAGAACAAGTGGAAAAGACAACAAAATGTAAGTCTATAGTGGGGAATTGATGTTGTTACTTGGAGAAATTCTTGAAATAGAGCAAGTGCACATTAAACCAGTCTTTCAAAGCAATAGAATTCACTGCAAAGTAGCATTCAAATGTATAACAGTTGGGAGACAAGTGTATATAGATTCTCAAGTTCAGAGAATGGTGCACAAAGTGGTTTGTACATGTGAGGAATTCCCAAAAGTACAGGAGAAGGCCAATTTTTAGGACACTGCAAGGAACCACTAGGTATTCAGAGCAAATAATAGTAAATAGAACAGAATTGTGATAGAACAAGTGGAAAAGACATTAAAATGTAAGTCTATAGTCTAGAATGGATGTTGTTCCCTGCAGAAATATTTTTTTAAAATATATTTTATTGATTTTTTACAGAGAGGAAGAGAGAGGGATAGAGAGTTAATATTATTTTTTAAAATATATTTTATTGATTCCTGCAGAAATTCTTGAAATAGAGCAAGTGCACATAAAACCAGTCTTTGAAAGCAATAGAATTCACTGTAAAGTAGCATTGAACTGTACAACAGTTGAGAGAAAAGTGTATATAGCTTCTCAAGTTCAGAGAAGAGTGTACAAAGTTGTTTGTACATGTGAGGAATTCCGAAAAGTACAGGAGAAGGCCAATTATAGCACACTGCAAGGAACCACGAGTAATTCAGAGCAAATAGTAGTGAATAGTTACATCTAGAAAATTAATACTTTAGAATATTAATTGTAAGGTTTAAATCAAGACACCCATGAACAACACACAAGGTTTCAAAAGAAGCCAGGGGAAAAATCATTTGGACAAAAAATCAAATAGGATCCCAAGTCAAATTTATAGAAAATATTCCTTTATTTACTTTTGTTCGAGAATATGTTTGTATATTTTCAGAAAACAACTCCCAGACCATGTGGATTCAGCAACAGAGAGGAATAGACAGGAATACTCCAGCCATGAAGACAGAAGAGAAGCAGTCCAGAGATGGAAGACGCTGATGTGGCCTTCCCATACTACCAGTTAGCAGCTGTGCATTACTGCAGGTTGCCCCGGACCAAACCAGAGAGAGTCGGACCTGCATTACCACCATTTGTCCACCATCCAGAACTATAATGTCAGTGCTGACATGTACACATAAGGAACTGTTGGACATTGAAATTGGGTCTCAAAGGAACTGTTGACCCAGAAAGAAACTCACTACAGACTGATTCATTTGCCTGTCACCATAAACATTATTGCTGCTCTCATTTTCGGTTCTTATAAGTGTATTTCTAATAGCACATGATCTCACTCATCTAGGGTAAATAATGAACAACATAGACTGATGAACAAGAACAGGCCCAGAAAGAAGGAGGCATGGATCAAACTGTCGGGCCTCAGAGGGAGGGTAGGGAAGGGTGGGGGTAAAGGGGAGAGATCAACCAAAGGACTTGTGTGCAAACATATGAGCCTAACCAGCGGTTAAGGACAACATGGGGGGTGGTGGCATGTGTGGGGAAGGGTGTGGGAGGGGAATGGGGGATGAGGACAAATATGTGATACCTTAATCAATAAAGAAAATTAAAAAAATAAAGCATTAATTTCTAGTGAAAATAAAGAAAAATAGTGAATAGAATAGAATTGTGATAGAACAAGTGGGAAAGGCATCAAAATGTAAGTCTATAGTCTAGAAAGGATGTTGTACACTGCAGAAATCCTTGAAATAGAGCATGTGCACATTTAATCCAATCGTTTGAAAGCAATAGAATTCACTGCAAAGTAGCATTGAACTGTACAAAAGTTGAGAGACAAGCTTCTCAAGTTCAGAGAATGTGGACAAAGTTTGTTTTGTATATGTGAAAAGGTCCAATGATTAGAGCAGAAGGCCAATTATGGGACACTGCAAGGAACCACTAGTAATTCAGAGCAAATAATAGTGAATAGAACAAAATTGTGATAGAACAAGTGGAATAGACATTAAAATGTAAATCTATAGTCTAGAAAGTTCTTGTCACACTGCAGAAATCCATAAAATAGAGCAAGTGCACATGAAGCCAGTCTTTGAAAACACTAGAATTCACGGACAAGTAGCATTAACTGTACAACAGTTGAGAAACAAGTTTATATAGCTTCTCTAGTTCACAGAGTAGTTTATAAAGTTGTTTGTAAATGTGGTTAAGTCACATAAATAGAGCAGACAGCCAGTTATAAGTCACTGCAAGAAACGAGTAGTAATTCAGAGCCAATAACAATGAAGATAACTGAATTGTGAGAGAACAAGTGGAAAAGACATCAAAATGTAAGTCTATAGTCTAGAATGGATGTTGTTCCCTGCAGAAATCCTTGAAATAGAGCAAGTGCACAAGAAGTCAGTCTTTGAAACCACTAGAATTCACTGAAAAGTAGCATTAAATTATAAAACAGTTGAAAAACAAGTGTATATAGCTTCTCTATTTCACAAAGGAGTGTATAAAGTTGTTTGAACATGTGGTGATTTCCCAAAAGTACAGCAGAAGGTCAATTATAGGACATTGCAAGGAACCACTAGTAATTCAGTGCAAATAACAATGAATATAACTGAATTGTGACAGAACAAGTGGAAAAGACATCAAAATGTAAGGCTATAGTATAGAAAAAATATTGTAACCTGCAGAAATCATTGAAATAGAGCAAGTGCACATGAAGCCAGTTTTTCAAACCACTAGAATTCACTAAAAAGTAGCATTCAACTCTACAATAGTTGAGAGACAAGTGTATATAGCTTCTCAAGTTAGAGAAGAGTTTTTAAAGTTTTTTGTACATCTGGTGAAGTTCCACAAGTAGAGCAGAGGGCCAATTATAGGGCACTGCAAGGAACCACTAGTAATTCAGAGCAAATAAAAAAAAAATAAAACATTATTGTGATAGAACAAGTGCAAAAGCCATTAAAATGTAAGTCTGAAGTATAGAAAGATATTTGTACACTGCAGAAAACCTTTTAAATAGAGCAAAGTCCACATTAAACCAGACTTTGAAACCACTAGAATTCACTGATAGGTAGCATTAAACTGTAAAACAGTTGAGAGACAAGTTTATATAGCTTCTCTAGTTCACAGAGGAGTGTATAAAGTTCTTTGTAAATGTGGATAAGTCCCATAAGTAGAGGAGAAAGCCAGTTATAGGACACAGCAAGAAACCAGTAGTAATTCAGAGACAATAACAATGAATATAACTGAACTGTGAGAGAACAAGTGGAAAAGACATCAAAATGTAAGTCTATAGTGTGGCATGGATGTTGTACCCTGCAGAAATATTTGAAATAGAGCAAGTGCACATTATACCAGTCTTTGAAAGCAATGGAATTCACTGCAAAGTAGCATTAAACTGTACAACAGTTGAGAGAAAAGTGTATATAGCTTCTCAAGTTCAGAGAAGAGTGGACAAAGTTGTTTGTACATGTGGGGAAGTCCCATAATTATAACAGAAGGCCAATAATAGGACACTGCAAACAACCGCTAGTAATTCAGATCAAATAATAATGAATATAACAGAATTGTGAGAGAAAAGAGGAAGTGACATCAAAACGTAAGACTATAGTCTAGAAAGGATGTTATACACTGCATATATCCTTAAAATAGAGGAAGTGCACAATATACCAGTCTTTGAAAGCAATAGAATTCACTGCAAAGTAGCATTGAGCTGTACAACAGTTGAGAGAAAAGTGTATATAGCTTCTCAAGTTCAGAGAAGAGTGGACAAAGTTGTTTGTACATGTGGGGAAGTCCTATTATAGGAGGCCAATTATAGGACCCTGCAAGGAACCACTAGTAATTCAGAGCAAATAATAGTGAATAGAACAGAATTGTGAGAAGACAAGTGGAAAAGACAATAAAATATAAGTCTGTAGTATAGAATGATCTTTGTACACTGCAGAAAACCATTTAAATAGAGCAAAGTGCACATTAAACCGACTTTGAAACAACTAGAATTCACTGAAAAGTAGCATTAAAATGTAAAACATTTGAGAGACAAGTTTATATAGCTTCTCAAGTTCACAGAGGAGTGTATAAAGTTGTTTTTACATGTGGTGAAGTCCCATATGTAGAGCAGAAAGCCAATTATAGGACACTGCAAGAAACCAGTAGTAATTCAGAGCAAATAACAATGAGTATGACTGAATTGTGAGAGAACAACTGGCAAAGACATCAAAATGTAGGTCTATAGTCTGTTGTTCCCTGCAGAAATCCTTGAAATAGAGCAAGTGCACAATAAACCAGTCTTTGAAAGTACTAGAATTCACTGAAAAGTAGCATTAAGCTGTAAAACAGTTGAGAGACAAGTTCATATATCTTCTCAGGTTCACAGAGTAGTTTATAAAGTGCTTTGTAAATGTGGTTAAGTCCCATAAGAAGAGGGAAAAGGCCAGTTTATAGGACACTGCAAGGAAACCAGTAGTAATTCAGAGCCAAATAACAATGAATATAAAACAGAATTGTGAGAGAAACAAGTGGAAAAGACATCAAAATGTAAGTCTATAGTCTAGAATGGATGTTGTACACTGCAGAAATTCTTGAAATAGAGCAAGTGCACATTAATCCAGTCTTTGAAAGCCACTAGAATTCACTGCAAAGTAGCATTGAACTGTACAACAGTTGAGAGAAAAGTGTAAATAGCTTCTCAAGTTCAGAGAAGAGTGTACAAAGTTGTTTGTAACATGTGGGGAAGTCCCATAATTATAGGAAGAAGGCCAATAATAGGACACTGCAAGAAACCGCTAGTAATTCAGAGCAAATAACAATGAATATAAATGAATTATCCTTGTGAGAGAACAAGTGAAAAAAGACATCAAAATGTAAGTCTATAGTGTGGCAAAAGGAGGTTGTACACTGCAGGAAAAATTCAGAGCCTTGAAATAGAGCAAGTGCACATTAATCCAGTCTTTGAAAACAATAGAATTCACTGCAAAGTAGCATTGAAAACTGTACAACAGTTGAGAGAAAAGTGTATATAGCTTCTCAAGTTCAGAGAAGAGTGTACAAAGTTGTTTGTACATGTGGGGAAGTCCCATAAGTAGAGGAGAAGGCCAATAATAGGACACTGCAAAGAAAACCACTAGTAATTCAGAGCAAATAACAATGAATATAACATGAATTGTGAGAGAACAAGTGGAAAAGACATCAAAATGTAAGTCTATAGTCTAGAAAGGATGTTGTACACTGCAGAAAACCTTGAAATAGAGCAAGTGCACATTAATCCAGTCTTTGAAAGCAATAGAATTCACTGCAAAGTAGCATTGAACTGTACAACAGTTGAGAGAAAAGTGTATATAGCTTCTCAAGTTCAGAGAAGAGTGTACAAAGTTGTTTGTACATGTGGGGAAGTCCCATAAGTATAGGAGAAGGCCAATTATAGGACACTGCAAGGAACCGCTAGTAATTCAGATCAAATAACAATGAATATAACAGAATTGTGAGAGAACAAGTGGAAAAGACATCAAAATGTAAGTCTATAGTCTAGAAAGGATGTTGTACACTGCAGAAAACCCTTGAAATAGAGCAAAGTGCACATTAAACCAGTCTTTGAAAGCACTAGAATTCACTGCAAAGTAGCATTAAACTGTACAACAGTTGAGAGAAAAGTGTATATAGCTTCTCAAGTTCAGAGAAGAGTGTACAAAGTTGTTTGTACATGTGGGAAGTCCCATAAAGTACAGCAGAAGGCCAATTATAGGACACTGCAAGAAACCACTAGTAATTCAGAGCAAATAACAATGAATATAACATTATTGTGAGAGAACAAGTGGAAAAGACATCAAAATGTAAGTCTATAGTATAGAAAGGATGTTGTACCCTGCAGAAATCCTTGAAATAGAGCAAGTGCACATTAAACCAGTGTTTGAAAACAATAGAATTCACTGCAAAGTAGCATTAAACTGTACAACAGTTGAGAGACAAGTGTATATAGCTTCTCAAGTTCAGAGAAGAGTGTACAAAGTTGTTTGTACATGTGGGGAAGTCCCATATGTACAGCAGAAGGCCAATTATAGGACACTGCAAAAGGAACCACTAGTAATTCAGAGCAAATAACAATGAATAGAACAGAATTGTGATGAGAACAAGTGGAAAAGACATCAAAATGTAAGTCTATAGTCTAGAAAGGATGTTGTACACTGCAGAAATCCTTGAAATAGAGCAAGTGCACATTAAACCAGACTTTGAAACCAATAGAATTCACTGCAAAAGTAGCATTCAACTGTACAACATTTGAGAGACAAGTGTATATAGCTTCTCAAGTTCAGAGAGGAGTGTACAAAGTTGTTTGTACATGTGGGGAAGTCCCAAAAGTACAGCAGAAGGCCAATTATAGGACACTGCAAGGAACCACTAGTAATTCAGAGCAAATAATAATGAATAGAACAGAATTGTGAGAGAACAAGTGGAAAAGACATCAAAATGTAAGTCTATAGTATAGAAAGGATCTTTGTACACTGCAGAAAATCCTTGAAATAGAGCAAAGTGCACATTAAACCAGACTTTGAAACAACTAGAATTCACTGAAAAGTAGCATTAAACTGTAAAACAGTTGAGAGACAAGTGTATATAGCTTCTCAAGTTCACAGAGGAGTGTATAAAGTTGTTTTTACATGTGGGGAAGTCCCATATGTAGAGCAGAAGGCCAATTATAGGACACTGCAAGGAACCAGTAGTAATTCAGAGCAATGAGTAAATGAATGAGAAACAACTGGAAAAGAACAGAATTGTGAGAAGAACAAGTGGAAAAGACAAAAAAATGTAAGTCTATAGTCTAGAATGGATGTTGTACAGTTTTAGGACACTGCAGAAATCCTTGAAATAGAGCAAGTGCACATTAAACCCAGAACTTTGAAAACCACTAGAATTCACTGAAAAGTAGCATTAAACTGTACAACAGTTGAGAGACAAGTGTATATAGCTTCTCAAGTTCAGAGAAGAGTGTACAAAGTTGTTTGTACATGTGGGGAAGTCCCATAATTAGAGCAGAAGGCCAATTATAGGACACTGCAAACAACCGCTAGTAATTCAGAGCAAATAATAATGAATATAACAGAATTGTGAGAGAACAAGTGGAAAAGACATCAAAATGTAAGTCTATAGTCTAGAAAGGAGGTTGTACACTGCAGAAATCCTTGAAATAGAGAAGTGCACATTAAACCAGTCTTTGAAAGCAATAGAATTCACTGAAAAGTAGCATTGAGCTGTACAACAGTTGAGAGACAAGTGTATATAGCTTCTCAAGTTCAGAGAAGAGTGTACAAAGTTGTTTGTACATGTGGGGAATTCCCAAAAGTACAGGAGAAGGCCAATTATAGGACACTGCAAGGAACCACTAGTAATTCAGAGCAAATAACAGTGAATAGAACAGAATTGTGATAGGACAAGTGGAAAAGACATCAAAATGTAAGTCTATAGTCTAGAAAGGATGTTGTACACTGCAGAAATCTTGAACTAGAGCAAGTGCATATTAAACCAGTCTTTGAAAGTACTAGAATTCACTGAAAATTAGCATTAAGCTGGAAAAAAGTTGAGAGACAAATTCATATAGCTTCTCTAGTTCACAGAGTAGTTTATAAAGTTCTTTGTAAATGTGGTTAAGTCCCATAAGTAGAGGAAAAGGACAGTTTTAGGACACTGCAAGAAACCAGTAGTAATTCAGAGCCATTAACAATGAATATAAATGAATTGTGAGAGAACAAGTGGAAAAGACATCAAAATGTAAGTCTATAGTGTGGCATGGATGTTGTACCCTGCAGGAATTCTTGAAATAGAGCAAGTGCACATTAATCCAGTCTTTGAAACCACTAGAATTCACTACAAAGTAGCATTGAACTGTACAACAGTTGAGAGAAAAGTGTAAATAGCTTCTCAAGTTCAGAGAAGAGTGTACAAAGTTGTTTGTACATGTGGGGAAGTCCCATAATTATAGCAGAAGGCCAATAATAGGACACTGCAAACAACCGCTAGTAATTCAGATCAAATAATAATGAATATAACAGAATTGTGAGAGAAAAGAGGAAGTGACATCAAAAGACTATAGTGACATCGTAAGACTATAGTCTAGAAAGGATATTATACACTGCATAAAACCTTGATATAGAGGAAGTGCACAATAAACCAGTCTTTGAAAGCAATAGAATTCACTGCAAAGTAGCATTGAGCTGTACAACGGTTGAGAGAAAAGTGTATATAGCTTCTCAAGGTCAGAGAAGAGTGCACAAAGTGGTTTGTAAATGTGAGGAATTCCCAAAAGTACAGGAGAAGGCCAATTATATGACACTGCAAGGAACCACTAGTAATTCAGATCAAATAACAAGGAATATAACATTATTGTGATGAACAAGTGGAAAAGCCATCAAAACGTAAGTCTGTAGTATAGAAAGATCTTTGTACAATGCAGAAAGCCCTTTAAATAGAGCAAAGTGCACATTAAACCAGACTTTGAAACAACTAGAATTCACTGAAAAGTAGCATTAAAATGTAAAACATTTGAGAGACAAGTTTATATAGCTTCTCAAGTTCACACAGGAGTGTATAAAGTTGTTTTTACATGTGGTGAAGTCCTATATGTACAGCAGAAAGCCAATTATAGGCCACTGCAAGAAACTAATAGTAATTCAGAGCAAATAACAATGAATATGTCTGAATTGTGAGAGAACAACTGGCAAAGACTTCAAAATGTAAGTCTATAGTCTAGAAAGGATGTTGTTCCATGCAGAAATCCTTGAAATAGAGCAAGTGCACATTAAACCAGTCTTTGAAAGCAATAGAATTCACTGCAAAGTAGCATTCAACTGTACAACAGTTGAGAGACAAGTGTATATAGCTTCTCAAGTTCAGAGAAGAGTGGACAAAGTTGTTTGTACATGTGGGGAAGTCCCAAAAGTACAGTAGAAGGCCAATTATAGGACCTTGCAAGGAACCACTAGTAATTCAGAGCAAATAATAGTGAATAGAATAGAATTGTGATGGAAGAAGTGGAAAAGACATCAAAATGCAAGTCTATAGTCCAGAAAGGATGTTATATACTGCCGAAATCCTTGAAATATAGCAAGTGCACATTAAACCAGTGTTTGAAACCAAAAGAATTCACTGCAAAGTAGTATTCCACTGTACAACAGTTGGGAGACAAGTGTATATAGCTGCACGAGTTCAGGGAGGAGTGTACAAAGTTGATTGTATATGTGGGGAAGTTGCATGATTAGAGCAGAAGGCCAATTATAGGACACTGCAAGGAACCACTAGTAATTCAGAGCAAATAATAGTGAATAGAACAGAAATTGTGAGAAGAACAAGTGGAAAAGACAATAAAATATAAGTCTGTAGTATAGAATGATCTTTGTACACTGCAGAAAACCCTTTAAATAGAGCAAAGTGCACATTAAACCGACTTTGAAACAACTAGAATTCACTGAAAAGTAGCATTAAAATGTAAAACATTTGAGAGACAAGTTTATATAGCTTCTCAAGTTCACAGAGGAGTGTATAAAGTTGTTTTTACATGTGGTGAAGTCCCATATGTAGAGCAGAAAGCCAATTATAGGACACTGCAAGAAACCAGTAGTAATTCAGAGCAAATAACAAAGAATATGACTGAATTGTGAGAGAACAACTGGCAAAGACATCAAAATGTAGGTCTATAGTCTAGAAAGGATGTTGTTCCCTGCAGAAATCCTTGAAATAGAGCAAGTGCATATTAATCCAGCCTTTGAAAGCAATAGAATTCACTGAAAGTAGCATTCAAGTGTACAACAGTTGAGAGACAAGTGTATATAGCTTGTCAAGTTCAGAGAAGAGTGTACAAAGTTGTTTGTACTTGTGGGGAAGACCCAAAAGTACAGGAGCAGGCCAATTATAGGACACTGCAAGGAACCACTAGTAATTCAGAGCAAATAATAGTGAATAGAACAGAATTGTGATAGGACAAGTGGAAAAGACATCAAAATGTAAGTCTATAGTCTAGAAAGGATGTTGTACACTGCAGAAATCTTGAACTAGAGCAAGTGCATATTAAACCAGTCTTTGAAAGTACTAGAATTCACTGAAACTTAGCATTAAGCTGGAAAAAAGTTGAGAGACAAATTCATATAGCTTCTCTAGTTCACAGAGTAGTTTATAAAGTTCTTTGTAAATGTGGTTAAGTCCCATAAGTAGAGGAAAAGGCCAGTTTTAGGACACTGCAAGAAACCAGTAGTAATTCAGAGCCATTAACAATGAATATAAATGAATTGTGAGAGAACAAGTGGAAAAGACATCAAAATGTAAGTCTATAGTCTGGAAATGGATGTTGTACCCTGCAGAAATTCTTGAAATAGAGCAAGTGCACATTAATCCAGTCTTTGAAAACCATAGAATTCACTGCAAAGTAGCATTGAACTGTAGAACAGTTGAGAGAAAAGTGTAAATAGCTTCTCAAGTTCAGAGAAGAGTGTACAAAGTTGTTTGTACTGTGGGGAAGTCCCATAATTATAGCAGAAGGCCAATAATAGGACACTGCAAACAACCGCTAGTAATTCAGATCAAATAATAATGAATATAACAGAATTGTGAGAGAAAAGAGGAAGTGACATCAAAACGTAAGACTATAGTCTAGAAAGGATGTTATACACTGCATAAATCCTTGAAATAGGGGAAGTGCACAATAAACCAGTCTTTGAAAGCAACTAGAATTCACTGCAAAGTAGCATTGAGCTGTACAACAGTTGAGAGAAAAGTGTATATAGCTTCTCAAGGTCAGAGAAGAGTGCACAAAGTGGTTTGTACATGTGAGGAATTCCCAAAAGTAGAGGAGAAGGCCAATTATAGGACACTGCAAGGAACCACTAGTAATTCAGATCAAATAACAATGAATATAACATTGAATTGTGAGAGAACAAGTGGAAAAACCATCAAAATGTAAGTCTGTAGTATAGAAAGATCTTTGTACACTGCAGAAAACCCTTTAAATAGAGCAAAGTGCACATTAAACCAGACTTTGAAACAACTAGAATTCACTGAAAAGGTAGCATTAAACTGTAAAACAGTTGAGAGACAAGTTTATATAGCTTCTCAAGTTCACAGAGGAGTGTATAAAGTTCTTTGTACATGTGGTGAAGTCCCATAAGTAGAGCAGAAAGCCAATTATAGGACACTGCAAGAAACCAGTAGTAATTCAGAGCAAATAACAATGAATATAACTGAATTGTGAGAGAACAAGTGGAAAAGACATCAAAATGTAAGTCTATAGTGTGGAAAGGATGTTGTTCCCTGCAGAAATCCTTGAAATAGAGCAAGTGCACATTAAACCAGTCTTTTGAAAGCAATAGCATTCACTGCAAAGTAGCATTAAACTGTACAACAGTTGAGAGAAAAGTGTATATAGCTTCTCAAGTTCAGAGAAGAGTGGACAAAGTTGTTTGTACATGTGGGGAAGTCCCAAAAGTACAGCAGAAGGCCAATTATAGGACACTGCAAGGAACCACTAGTAATTCAGATCAAATAATAGTGAATAGAACAGAATTGTGATGGAAGAAGTGGAAAAGACATCAAAACGTAAGTCTATAGTCCAGAAAGGATGTTATACACTGCATAAATCCTTGAAATATAGCAAGTGCACATTAAACCAGTGTTTTGAAAGCAAAAGAATTCACTGCAAAGTAGCATTCCACTGTACAACAGTTGAGAGACAAGTGTATATAGCTGCACAAGTTCAGGGAAGAGTGTACAAAGTTGTTTGTATATGTGGGGAAGTTCCAAAATTACAGAGCAGAAGGCCAATTATAGGACACTGCCCCAAGGAACCACTAGTAATTCAGATCAAAAATAACAATGAATATAACAGAATTGTGAGAAGAACAAGTGGAAAAGACATCAAAATGTAAGTCTGTAGTATAGAAAGATCTTTGTACACTGCAGAAAACCCTTTAAATAGAGCAAAGTGCACATTAAACCAGACTTTGAAACAACTAGAATTCACTGAAAAGTAGCATTAAAATGTAAAACATTTGAGAGACAAGTTTATATAGCTTCTCAAGTTCACAGAGGAGTGTATAAAGTTGTTTTTACATGTGATGAAGTCCTATATGTACAGCAGAAAGCCAATTATAGCCCACTGCAAGAAACCAGTAGTAATTCAGAGCAAATAACAATGAATATGACTGAATTGTGAGAGAACAACTGGCAAAGACTTCAAAATGTAAGTCTATATTCTAGAAAGGATTTTGTTCCATGCAGAAATCCTTGAAATAGAGCACGTGGACTTTAAACCAGTCTTTGAAAGCAATAGAATTCACTGCAAAGTAGCATTCAACTGTACAACAGTTGAGAGACAAGTGTGTATAGCTTCTCAAGTTCAGAGAAGAGTGGACAAAGTTGTTTGTACATGTGGTGAAGTCCCACAAGTAGAGCAGAAGGCCAATTATAGGACACTGCAAGGAACCACTAGTAATTCAGAGCAAATAATGGTAAATAGAAAAGAATTGTGCTAGAACAAGTGGAAAAGACATCAAAATGTAAATGTATAATCTAGAAAGGTCTTCTCACACTGCAGAAATCCTTGACATGGAGCAAGTGCACATGAAGCCAGTCTTTGAAAGCACTGGAATTCACTGTAAAGTAGCATTAAACTGGAAAAAAGTAGAGAGAAGTTTATATAGCTTCTCTAGTTCACAGAGGAGTTTGGAAAGTTGTTTGTAAATGTGGTTAAGTCCCATAAATAGAGCATACGGCCAGTTATAGGACACTGCAAGAAACCAGTAGTAATTCAGAGCCAATAACAATGAATATAACTGAATTGTGAGACAAGAGTGGAAGACATCAAAATGTGAGTCTATAGTCTAGAATGGATGTTGTACCCTGCAGAAATATTTGAAATAGAGCAAGTGCACATTAAACCAGTCTTTGAAAACAATAGAATTCACTAAAAGTTGCATTTAACTGTAAAACAGTTGAGAGAAAAGTGTATATAGCTTCTCAAGTTCAGAGAAGAGTGTACAAAGTTGTTTGTACATGTGGGGAAGACCCAAACGTACAGGAGCAGACCAATTATAGGACACTGCAAGGAACCACTAGTAATTCAGAGCAAATAATAGTGAATAGAACAGAATTGTGATAGGACAAGTGGAAAAGACATCACAATGTAAGTCTATAGACTAGAAAGGAAGTTGTACACTGTAGAAATCTTGAACTAGAGCAAGTGCACATTAAACCAGTCTTTGAAAGTACTAGAATTCACAGAAAAGTAGCATTAAGCTGGAAAAAAGTTGAGAGACAAGTTTATATAGCTTCTCTAGTTCACAGAGTAGTTTATAAAGTTCTTTGTAAATGTGGTTAAGTCCCATAAGTAGAGGAAAAGGCCAGTTTTAGGACACTGCAAGAAACCAGTAGTAATTCAGAGCCATTAACAATGAATATAGAGAGGACCAGAATGGCGGCATAGGGCAGATGCCTGATTGTTGCCTACCACAACAATTTTGAAACTACAACTAGAAAACAGAACGGACACCATCCAGTACTACCGGAGGGCTGGTTGAGCAGATGCTCTACAACTAGAGTAAAAGAGAGGGGGATGCGGGATGATGCTGATGCCGGTGAACCAAAGATCTCACTTTAAAATCTACGGCTCTGGAAAATTGCGGCGGAGTTGTACGGCTGATCTGTTGCCTCGCATGGCAGTTTCGGAAATACAACTAAAAGATGGACTGGGGAGTGCGGTGACTCCTGCTCCTGTCTCCCCAGGCCGGGCAGCTGCTCCTCTCAGTCAGCACCTCAGCCGGGGCCATGAGCTCGTGGGCGGCCGCGGCCGCTGCTATGGCGGCGGCTGCGGCAGCTGCTATGGCGGCAGCGGCGGCGGCCACGGACTCGGCGCAGTGGCTCTCGGTGAAGGAAGAGACCATCTTTCTGCAGGACGGGCCCATCCGCGTCACCGACCTGGCCGAGCTGCCCAGTGAGATCCTCGGGGCCCTGGAGGCCGCAGACACCGACTTGGAGGATTTTTAGGATTTCAAGTCCTTTAGCCATTTTGAGAGAGGAGAACCAAGAAGGCGGCAAAGTTAAACAAATGAACTGCGCCGTGCACAGCAATTTCAAAAATACAACTGGAGGACAGAGCGTCTGCCACCCAGAACCACAGGAGAGCTGGCTGAAGGGTGGATTTACAGCTAAGAGGGAAGAGAACAGAGCAAACTCGGAAGGGATAAGGTGCGGAGGCGCGTGGGTTGGACTGGTGGCGGGGGAAGGGATGTGCGGCTTTTTTTCCAACCCTAGGGGAGATTAGCTCCCCATCACCCTGAAATCCAGCTTCTGGGGACTCGCAGGAGACCCAGACACCTGCGGGGAGAGGCTGGACTCTCGGCCTTCGTGTCGGAGAGTGGGAGTAACTTCCTTGCGGAGGTGCGCCCAGCAATCAGTGTTTGCTGTGCTGGAGTGCGGAACGAGGGGGCTTAGAAACGTGGAGAGCAGAAAAAGCAGACTTGCAGCCATTGCGGTTCGCCACGCCATGGCCTGGTGGCGCCCTGAGACCCCGCCCCGCCCTGAGACCCCGCCCCGCCCTGAGACCCGCCCCGCCCTGGGACCCGCCCCGCACGTTTTGCAGACCCGCCCCGCACGTTTTGCAGGCCCACCTGGGCTCCAAGCAGCGGCTTTTGCATGTAGTTGGCCTGCCCTGTGGCAGCTTGACCAGATGAACTGCGGTTCTAGTCGGACTGCTCCAGGGCCGCTTAGACAGGAGGAGGAAACTGCAGTTTTTGCTGTAATTCCTGCTGAGTGGCCTCAGGCAGTAGCTGACATACACTCCATTGGAGACCCAGAAATGAGGGCATCTAGTGGTCGGTGTGAGATGAAAGCAGATTTCAACCACTCGCATAAGGGACACATTCAAGAGGCAGACTCAGTGAACGCCAAAGCCTTGCTGCAACAAGATCCGGCCCGTAAACGTGTCTCCTGCACAGCAACTCTTCCTTTATAGACACAGCGGGTCCTCACTGACAATTGGCCAGGAGGATAATTCCTCCCAGTGACACCAACAACAATCAAGACTTAACTATACAAAGGAGGACCAAGATGGAGGCATAGGGCGGAAGCCTGATTGTTGCCTACCACAACAATTTTGAGACTATGAGAGGAGAGCAGAGCAGACACCATCCAGAACTACCGGAGGGCTGGCTGAGCAGATGCTCTACAACTAGAATAAAAGAGAGGGGTACGCGGGATGATGCTGATGTTGGTGACCCAAAGATCACACTTTAAGAACTACGGCTCAGGCGACACAATGGCAGCCTGGAACGTGCTCGGCGCAGTTCCCCCGGCAGTCTCCGGCTGAGGGGATTGCTCTACTCGCTGCCAAGCACGGACAGACGAGCCCCTGAGAGACATGGGGTGGGAGACTCCATGCTTGCTGACCTCCGAGTCCTTCAAGAATCTCAACGCCCTGGAAGCGGCCAGGTGCGCACGTTCAGCGACTGGCCACCGCTGCAGACCCAAGGGCCGACACAGCGACCCCGGACCAGCCCGCCACCGCGCACCGGGCACACCGGAGCTTCGCCGAGCCCGCAGCCCAATGAGTTCTGCGGCAGCCACCCTGGTGCTTTGAGAAAATGGCCGAAGGAATTGCTGAGAGGGAATTGACCAACAGGAATTGGGATCAAGAAGATGAAACCCCGCTGGGTCCCGGGTCCGGGTGAGGCCGCGTGCCCGTGGGTCCGGGTGAGGTCACGCGACCCTGGGTCTGGGAGAGGCCACGCGCCCCTGGGTCCGGGTGAGGCCACGCGCCCCTGGGTCCAGGTGAAGCTGTATCCCAGGCCCGGTGAGGCCGTGTGCCCCTGGATCCAGGAGAGGCTGGGTCCCGGGTCCGCGTGAGGCCGTGCGCCCCTGGATCCGGGTGAGGCCACGCGACCATGGGTCTGGGAGAGGCCACGCACCCCTGGGTCCAGGTGAGGCCACGCGCCCCTGGTTCCGGGAGAGGACACACGCCCCTGGGCCCGGGTGAGGCCATGCGCCCCTGGGTCCGGGTGAAGCTAGATCCCGGGTATGGGTGAGGCCGTGCGCCCCTGGGTCCGGGTGAAGCTGGATCCCGG
Organism: Ia io; assembly: GCA_025583905.1. Classification (NCBI taxonomy): domain Eukaryota; kingdom Metazoa; phylum Chordata; class Mammalia; order Chiroptera; family Vespertilionidae; genus Ia; species Ia io. The sequence continues at coordinate 26,719 of JAJQQW010001770.1, forward strand.
GTCCGGGTGAGGCCGTGCGCCCCTGGGTCCGGGTGAGGCCGCGTGACCCTGGATCCTGGTGAAGCTGGATCCTGGGTCCGGGTGAGGCCGTCCGCCCCTGGGTCCGGGTGAGGCCGCGCGCCCCTGGGTCCGTGTGAGGCCATGCACCCCTGGGTCCAGGTGTAGCTGGATCCCGGGTCTGGGTGAGGCCGTGTGCCCCTGGGTCCGGGTGAGGACATGTGCCCCTGGGTCCGGGTGAAGCTGCATCCCGGGTCTTGGTGAGGCCATGTGCACCTGGGTCCGGGTGAGGCCATGCGCCCCTGGGTCCGGGTGAAGCTGGATCCCGGGTCTGGGTGAGGCCGTACGCCGCTGGGTCCGGGTGAGGCCATGCGCCCCTGGGTCCGGGTGAAGCTGGATCCCGGGTCCAGTTGAGGCCTCGCGCACCTGGGTCCGGGTGAGGCCACGCGCCCCTGGGTCTGGGAGAGGCCACATGCCCCTGGGTCCGGGTGAGGCCACACGCCCCTGGGTCCGGGTGAGGCCACGCACCCCTGGGTCCGGGAGAGGCTGGATCCCGGGTCCGGGTGAGGCCATACGCCCCTGGTTCCGGGAGAGGCTGGGGCCCGGGTCCGGGCGAGGCTGCGTGCCCCTGGGCTCGGGTGTGGTCACACACCCCTGGGTTTAGGTGAGGCCTCACACCCCTGGGTCCGGGTGAGGCCGTGCGCCCCTGGATCCGGGTGAGGCCACGCGCCCCTGGGTCCGGGAGAGGACACGCGCCCCTGGGCCCAGGAGAGGCCACGCGCCCCTGGGTCCGGGTGAGGCCACGCGCCCCTGGGTCCGGGTGAGGCCACACGCCCCTGGGTCCGGATGAAGCTGGAGCATCCCGGGTCCGGGTGAGGCCGTGTGCCCCTGGATCCAGGCGAGGCTGGGTCCCGGGTCCGGGTGAGGCCATGTGCACCTGGGTCCGGGTGAGGCCGCGTGACCCTGGGTCTGGGTGAAGCTGGATCCCGGGTCCGGGTGAGGCCTCGTGCACCTGGGTCCGGGTGAGGCCACGCGCCCCTGGGTCTGGGAGAGGCCACATGCCCCTGGGTCCGGGTGAGGCCACACGCCCCTGGGTCTGGGTGAGGCCACGCGCCCCTGGTTCTGGGAGAGGCTGGATCCCGGGTCCGGGTGAGGCCATACGCCCCTGGTTCCGGGAGAGGCTGGGGCCCGGGTCCGGGCGAGGCCGTGTACCCCTGGGCTCGGGTGTGGTCACACACCCCTGGGTTTAGGTGAGGCCTCACACCCCTGGGTCCGGGTGAGGCCGTGAGCCCCTGGATCCGGGTGAGGCCACGTGCCCCTGGGTCCGGGAGAGGACACGCGCCCCTGGGCCCAGGAGAGGCCATGCGCCCCTGGGTCCGGGTGAGGCCATGCGCCCCTGGGTCCGGGTGAGGCCACGCGCCCCTGGGTCCGGATGAAGCTGGAGCATCCCGGGTCTGGGTGAGGCCGTGTGCCCCTGGATCCAGGCGAGGCTGGGTCCCGGGTCCAGGTGAGGCCATGCGCACCTGGGTCCAGGTGAGGCCACGTGCCCCCATTATAAGACAGTGCAAGGAACCACTAGTAATTCAGAGCAAATAATAGTTAATAGAACAGAATTGTGATAGGACAAGTGGAAAAGACATCAAAATGTAAGTCTATAGTCTAGAACGGATGTTGTACACTGCAGAAATCTTGAACTAGAGCAAGTGCACATTAAACCAGTTTTGAAAGTACTAGAATTCACTGAAAAGTAGCATTAAGCTGGAAAAAAGTTGAGAGACAAGTTTATATAGCTTCTCTAGTTCACAGAGTAGTTTATTTATTTTTATTTATTTATTTTTTTTTAAATTTCTTTATTGATTGAGGTATCACATATTTGTCCTCATCCCCCCATTCCCATCCCTCACCCCTCCCCACACATGCCCCCCACCCCCGTGTTGTCCTTAACCGCTGGTTAGGCTCATATGCTTGCACACAAGTCCTTTGGTTGATCTCTCCCCTTTGCCCCCACCCTTCCCTACCCTCCCCCTGAGGCCCGACAGTCTGATCCATGCCTCCTTGTTTCTGGGTCTGTTCTTGTTCATCAGTCTATGTTGTTCATTATTTCCCTTAGATGAGTGAGATCATGTGCTATTAGAAATACACTTATAAGAACCGAAAATGAGACAAGCAATAATGTTTATGGTGACAGGCAAATGAATCAGTGTGTAGTGAGTTTCTTTTCTGGGTCAACAGTTCTTTTGAGACCCAATTTCAATGTCCAACCGTTCCTTATGTGTACATGTCAGCAATGACATTTCAGTTCTGGATGGTGGACAAATGGTGGTAATGCAGGTCCGACTATCTCTGGTTTGGTCCGGGGCAACCTGCAGTGATGCACAGCTGCTAACTGCTAGTATGGGAAGGCCACATCAGCGTCTTCCGTCTCTGGACTGCTTCTCTTCTGTCTTCATGGCTGGAGTAGTCCTGTCGATTCCTCTCTGTTGCTGGAATCCACATGGTCTGGGAGTTGTTTTCTGAAAATATACAAACATATTCTCGACCAAAATTTAATATAGGAATATTTTCTATAAATTTGACTGGGGATCCTTTTTCATTTTTTGCCCAAATGATTTTCCTCTGGCTTGTTTTGTCACCCTGTGTGTTTTTCCTGGGTGTCTTGCTTTTAGCCTTACAATTAATTTTCTAAAGTATTAATTTTCTAGATGTAATTTACTTACAGGATATTTTTCCTTACATGATATTCCTCTACTATCCCCTCCTTTTTTTGATTAAAATTTTAGGAGGCTTTTGAAAATTTTATAATGTAGTCTTGATGGCCATTAAATTTTAATTTTTTGCACTATAATATTACTGTTTTAGGTTCATTACATGGTGCACAATTTTATCATGAGATGAAGTACCAATAAAGATTTTAGTTAACACTTTAGGAACACCTTTTTGTCCAGTACAATTAATTTTTTCTAGAATATTCGCTTGTTTCCACTAGCCAATTTAAATTTGCCTGAAAACTTGACTACTGTTTTACTATCAAATTTATTACTCTAACAACAATATTATTTTACCCTGTAAATATTGGTGGAAGGGATTATTTGCCTTCTTGAGTAGGTCCTGAGCATACCTGGTGGTAGGCTGGATTTAGATATCGTAAACCCACTTCCCTGCACCATGGGTACAAGACAACTCAAACCATTCTTGTTGGAGTGAGAGGGCAGCTGCTGTCGGCCAAGTCTCTGTCGGTCACCTGGGTCCTGATCTGAGCTGGGCATGGGAAGCACGAAGCAGCCATGGGGACAGGAGACCTCCTTCAGAAGGGGCTATGATTCAGGACCCTGCAATGTTGGGGGGGTGAGGGTCTGTGCCCCACCTCTGTTGATCCCCAAATTCTCTCCTGATGGCCCCTCTGCGACTGTGCCTGTCTTAGGTTGTTCCTTCCTTGAGGAATCTTACCCGTCTCTGGCTAACCAGCCATCCTCCGGGGCCAAGCAGGGTGACGTGAGGTTCAGTTTTGTCTCCTTGGTAGCCTATGCCCCCGTGGCCTCCATGCCCAGCACCTGCCTTGGGATCCCCTCGCCTGCTGGCGGGGCCCCAGCACTGATCACATATCTTTTGGAACCCGGGTTTCTTCTCCAGGGAGGGCTCAGTTTGCCCCACTGGGTGAGAGACAGATCCATGGCACCAGTCATCATGAGACTTCAACCTCGACATGAACAGGGAGCTCATGCAACAGCTGTGAGCAATTGAATTGTGAGAAGAGGGTCTCTCTTGGCCTAAAGGGTAAGAGGGACCAATATAGAATGCTCAGGTGCCTTCCCAGGAGGCCCTCTACACAATGAAAAGGATTAAATCCTTACATGTCCTTTTTACATTGCTGCCAGACATTCAAAGAATTAGTTTGTACATTTGCTTGGGATAATTGTATATTGTGCTGTAGTAATTCTAAAGTATCAAGAGATGTGTTAAGTTTGTCTCCAAGCACCAAACAGATGACTTTTTTTTTTTTTTATCCCCAAGGGTGCGAGGAACTATTACAAGTACTGGGGGTGTTCCAAATCTGGGAAAAATTTTAATGACAGTATAGAATAATACCATGCAAGGATATTCTTTGTTCTAGTCCATGGGAATTCCCTTTCAAACTGGCTGTCCATTTCTTTTTATAGAGACAAGGTCTTAGTTACATTTTCTGCACCTCTACCGGGGGCACGTAGTGATAATAGTGACACCCTTTCTTTGGTGTCCACACAAGCCAGAAACCTCTCTTTAATTGTACACACAAAGGGGCATTATTTTGATTTCGTGTCATACAAAAGGGAAGATGGGTGGAGATCCCTTTGTATTTATACTTTCTTGCCCCACCCATGGACCTCGTGGATGTCCAGGGTGTTTGGTATTATTGGTAACTACATTAATCAGGGGATCAGCCCATGTAAGGGGTCTTACCCATGAGGGGTCAGGAACATAAAGCCAAAATACTTACCCTCTTGTCCCAGGTAAAATTACCGTACATCTGATGATTGCTAGCATGGCTAGAAAGGCGTTCTCAGGCATTCTTGGGTTTCTGATTACCTCACAATTTCTTCCCTGAGGTTTGATGTTCTGATTGATGTTTCTCTGTTTCTGGATCTATTTTTCCCCCCATCAGTTTATGTTGTTTATTATATTCCACAAATGAGTGAGATCATGTGATATTTATCTTTCTCTGCCTGGCTTATTTCACTAAGCATAATATTCTCCATCTCCATCCATATTGTTGCAAATGGTAAGAGCTCCTTCTTTTTTACCGCAGCGTAGTATTCCATTGTGTAGATGTACCACAGTTTTTTAATCCACTCATCTGCTGATGGGCACTTAGGCTGTTTCCAAATCTTAGCTATGGTGAATTGTGCTGCTATGGACATAGGGGTGCATAAATCCTTTCTGATTGATATTTACAGTTCCTTGGGATATATTCCTAGAAGTGGCATCACTGGGTCAAATGGGAGTTCTATTTTTAGTTTTTTAAGGAAACTCCATACTGTTCTCCACAGTGGCTGCACGAGTCTGCATTCCCACCAGCAGTGCACGAGGGTTCCTTTTTCTCCACATCCTCGCCAGCACTTGTCATTTGTTGACTTGTTGATAATGGCCATTCTGACAGGTGTGAGATGGTACCGCATTGTTGTTTTGATTTGCATCTCTCTAATGATTAGTGAATTAGAGCAGGTTTTCATATGTCTCTTGGACTTCCTTCTGTCTTCTTTCGAAAAGTGTCTATTTAGATCAGTTGTCCATTTTTTGATTGGGTTGTTTATCTTCTTTTTGTTAAGCTGCATGAGTTCCTTGTAAATGTTGGAGATTAAACCCTTATCGTTGACATCGTTGGCAAATATGTTCTCCAATGTAGTGGGCTTTCTTGTTGTTTTATTGATGGTTTCCTTTGCTGTGCAAAAGCTTTTTATTTTGATGTAGTCCCATTTGTTTATTTTCTCTTTAGCTTCCATTGCCCTAGGAGCAGTATCAGTGAAGAAGTTCTTTTGGCATATGTCAGAGATTTTTCTGCCTGTAGATTCCTCTAGTATTTTTATGGTTTCCTGTCTTATGTTTAGGTCCTTGATCCATTTTGAGTTTATTTTTGTGTATGGTGTAAGTTGGTGGTCTAGTTTCATTTTTTTGCATGTATCTGTCCAATTTTCCCAATACCATTTGTTGAAGAGACTGTCTTGACTCCTTTGTATGTTCATGCCACCTTTGTCAAATATTAATTGAGCATAGTGATTTGGATCAATTTCTGGGTTCTCTATTCTATTCCATTGATCTATATGTCTGTTCTTGTGCCAATACCAGGCAATTTTGAGAACAGTGGCTTTGTAATACAGCTTGAAATCTGGTATGGAGATCCCACCTACTTTGTTCTTCTTTCTCAGGATTGCTGTGGCTATTCGGGGTCTTTTTTTATTCCAAATGAATTTTTGGAAAGTTCGTTCTAGGTCTGTGAAGTATGCCGTTGGTATTTTAATGGGAAGTGCATTGAAATTATAGATTGCTTTGGGTAGTATGGACATTTTGATGATGTTGATTCTACCAATCCATGAACATGGTATGTTCTTCCATCTGTTTATGTCTTCCTCTATCTCTTTTTTCAGTGTTGTGTAGTTTTCCGCGTATAGGTCTTTTACCTCCTTAGTTAAGTTTATTCCTAGGTATCTTAATTTTTTTGGTGTGATGGTAAATGGGATTGCTTTTTTAGTCTCTCTTTCTGTAAGTTAATTATTGGTGTATAGAAATGCCATAGATTTCTTAGCATTTATTTTGTATCCTGCTACTCTGCCAAATTCATTTATTAAGTCTAATAATTTTTTGATGGAGTCTTTAGGGTTTTCTAAGTACAGTATCATGTCATCTGCAAATAAGGACAGTTTTACTTCTTCTTTTCCAATTTGGATGCCTTTAATTTCTTCTTCTTGTCTGATGGCAATGGCTAGTATTTCCAACACTATGTTGAACAGGAGTGGTGAAAGTGGGCATCCCTGTCTTGTTCCTGTTCTTAGGGGAAATGGTTTTAGTTTTTGCCCATTGAGTATGATGTTGGCTGTGGGTTTGTCATATATGGCTTTTATTATGTTGAGGTATGATCCTTCTATTCCCAGCTTGCTGAGAGGTTTTATCAAAAAAGGGTGTTGGATTTTGTCAAATGCTTTTTCTGCATCAATTGATATGACTATATGGTTTTTATCTCTCAATTTGTTTATGTGATCTATCACATTTATTGATTTGTGAATATTATACCATCCTTGCATCCCAGGGATAAATCCTACTTGGTCGTGGTGTATGATCTTTCTGATGTACTGCTGGAGCAATTTGCTAGAATTTTGTTGAGGATTTTGGCATCTATGTTCATGAGGGGTATTGGCCTGTAATTCTCTTTCATTGTGTTATCTTTATCTGGTTTTGGTATTAGGGTGATGCTGGCTTCATAGAAGGAGCTTGGAAGTGTTCCTTCTTCTTGAATTTTCTGGAATAGTCTGAGGAGGATAGGTTTTCGCTCTTCCTTGAATGTTTTATAAAACTCCCCTGTGAAGCCATCTGGCCCCGGGCTTTTGTTTGCTGGAAGCTTTTTGATAACTGCTTCAATTTCTTCCATAGTAATCAGCCTATTGAGATTTTTAGTCTCTTCCTGAGTAAGTTTTGGAAGGTTGTGTTTTTCTAGGAATGTGTCCATTTCCTCCAGGTTGTCTAGTTTGTTGGAGTAGAGTTGTTCATAGTATTTTTTGACAATCCTTTGTATTTCTGTGGGGTCTGTTTTTATTTCACCTCTTTCATTTCTGATTTTGTTTATTTGGGTCCTCTCTCTTGGCTTCTTGGTGAGCCTGGCTAGAGGTTCATCAATCTTGTTTATCCTTTCAAAGAGCCAGCTCTTGGTTTTGTTGATCTTGTGTATTGTTTTTTTTGGTCTCTATGTCATTCATTTCTGCTCTGATCTTTATTATTGCCTTTCTTCTGCTCACTGTGGGCTTTTCTTGTTGCTCCCTTTCTAATTCTTTGAGTTGTTGAGTTAGATGATCTATTACCATTTTTTCTTGTTTTTTGAGGTAGGCCTGTAGAGCTATACATTTCCCTCTCAGGACTGCTTTCATTGTGTCCCATAGGATTTGCAATGTTGTGTTTTTATTGTCATTAGTCTCCAGGATGTTTTTAATTTCTTCTTTGATCTCATTGATAACCCAATCATTGTTTAGTAGCATGCTATTCAGTTTCCAAGTGTTTGAATTTTTTGGAATGTTTTTATTGTAGTGTATTTCTAATATTATGCCATTGTGGTCTGAGAAAATGCTTGATATGATTTCAATCTTTTTGAATTTTGGGAGACTTTGCTTGTTACCCAATATGTGGTCTATTTTTTTGAGAATGTCCCATGTGCACTTGAGAAGAACGTATATTCCATGGCTTTTGGGGTGAAATACTCTGAATATGCCAATTAGGTCCATCTGATCTAATGTGTCATTTAGAATTGCTGTTTCTTTGCTGATTTTTTGTCCAGAGGATTTATCCATTGGTGTCAGTGGTGTATTGAAGTCCCCTACTATGATTGTATTGATGTCGAACTCTCCCTTGATATCTTCCAGCAGATTTTTTATGTATTTGGGCGCTCCTGCGTTGGGTGCATATTCGTTTACTAGAGTTATATCTTCTTGCTGGATTGCTCCCTTTAGTATTATGTAGTGGCCTTCCTTATCTCTTGTTAACGCCTTTACTTTGAGGTCTATTTTATCTGATATAAGTATCGCAACCCCAGCTTTTTTCTCATTTCCATTTGCCTGGAAAATGTTTTTCCATCCCTTCACTCTCAGTCTGTGTGAGTCTTTTGCTCTAAGGTGGGTCTCTTGTAGACAGCAAATATATGGGTCATGTTTTCTTATCCATTCAGCTACCCTATGTCTTTTGATTGGTGCATTTAATCCATTTACGTTTACTGTTATTATTGATAAGTACCTGTTTGTTGACATATTTTTCCTTAGTGTTTGTGTTTCTTCTTGCCTTTCTCTTTCTTCTTTTTACAGCAGCCCCTTTAGCATTTCTTGCATTGCTGGCTTGGTAGTGATGAACTCTCTTAGCCCTTTTTTGTCTGTGAAGCTTCTGATTCCACCTTCAATTTTGAATGATTGCCTTGCTGGGTATAGTATTCTTGGATTCAGTCCCTTGTTTTGCATCACTTTGTATATTTCATTCCATTCCCTTCTGGCCTGGTGTGTTTCTGTTGAGAAATCAGTTGATATTCTGATAGGAGATCCCTTGTAGGTAACTTTCTGTTTCTCTCTGGCAGCCTTTAAGATTCTTGCTTTGTCGTTGGTGTTCGTCAATTTAATTATGATGTGTCTTGGTGTCGGTCTTTTGGGGTTCAACTTGTTTGGGACTCTGTGTACTTCTTGGACTTGGATAGTTTTTTTCTTGCCAATATCAGGGAAGTTTTCTGTCATTATTTCTTCTAACAGGTTTTCTATTCCTTGCTTCTCTTCCTCTCCTTCTTTTATCCCTATTATTCGAAGGTTGTTTGGTTTTGTGTTGTCCCAAACTCCCTTAGGTTCTCCTCTTGCTTTTTAAGTCTTCTTTCCAGTTGCTGCTGTGTTTGTGTGTTTTTTCCTACCTTGTCTTCTAATTCGCTGATGCGGTCCTCAGCCTCTTCTACTCTACTCTTTAAGCCTTCCATTGTGTCTTTATTGCAGCTATGTCGTTCTTCATCTCCTCTTGGTTTCTTTTCATGTTGGTGACATTTTCATTCAGCTCCTTATAGTTCTCATTGAGTTGTGTGTATTTGTCACCCATCCGTTTAAACATCCTTATAACGAATACTCTGAATTCTTTCTCTGTTAAGCTGCTAGCCTCAAGTTCATTTAACTCCCTTTCTGGTGATTCCTCTTTTTCCTCCCTTTGGGAATTTCCTTTTTTTCTCCCCATGTTTTCCTGTAATGTTTTAATTGTAGATCCGCTTGCTTTGCTACCCCGGTTCTTTTGAGGATGGTGCTACTGGTGTAATCTCTCAGTTCTCCTGGGCTTGGTAATCTAATGTAGCTCCCTACTTGAGCTACTTGGGTTCTCTTGATGTAGGCCTGCAAGCTTGAGAGGCACAACTGTGGTGTCTAAAAGTCAGCAGCTATGGAGTGTCCCAGTTTTTGCTGTCTTGCACCCTTAGTTGAAATCGCGCGTGTCCAGTGGGAACTCACAGTGGCACCCAGGAACCGACTGTTGGGAGAGCTCCCAGTGGCTCCCACTAGCACCTTGTGTGTAGATAGGCTCAGGGTGCCTGCCTGTTGTAAATTCGCTTCTGTGGAGGTGTGTTTGCAGGGGCAAGCTCTGACGCACTTTGAGAGACTCTGGCACTGAAGTTAAACAGCTAGGGTGTATGTGGGAAATTATTCAAGAGGAAGGAGTTCAGAGTTTCTGCTGTGGGGCAGCGCGTCCTTGGCTGTACAGAATCACTCTCAGCAGGGGCTCAAAGCAGCTCCCCTGAGGACCCTGTGGATATATGGGCTCAGGGCACCTTCCCTTGCTGTGGCTGTGAGTTTGCTGCTCTGGAGTGTGCGCGAACTGGTGGCGCACCCGCCAGCGCACAGCTCTGAAGCAATTTGAGAGACTCTGGCACTGAAGTTAAACAGCTAGGGTGTATGTGGGAAGTTATTCAGGAAAAAGGAATTCAGAGTTTCTGCTGTGGGGCAGCGCGTCCTTGGCTGTACAGAATCACACCCAGCAGAGGCTCAAAGCAGCTCCCCAGAGGACCCTGTGGATATATGGGCTCAGGGTGCCTTCCCTTGCTGTGGCCTTGAGTTTGCCTGCCCTTGATTGTGCGCGAACCTGTGGGGTGCCCACCTGCGCAAAGCTCTGATGCACCCTGGCCCTGAAGTTGCACTGGAGGGGTGTCCGTGGGCAGTTATTTAGGAAGGGGCAGTTCAGAGATTCTACTGCAGGGCCGCAAACCCTTGACTGTGAAGAATCACCCCCTCGGGGGCTCTCGGTGGTTCCCAAGCACTGCCTGGGTAGTGGAGTGCCTGGGTGTCTATGGGCTGGGGACTTGGCGAATCCTGAGTTCCAGCGCTGGGGAGGGGGAGGTTGTACTTACTGCTTTCAGCAGTGCACTTTTGGAGGTGGGAGGTCTCAGGGTTCTCGCATCTGCAGCTGGGGTGGCAGGTCTTCTACCAGAGTGGCTGTAGTGACCAGGTTTGCTTCCGAGACCAGACTGGGTGGTGGTAAGGTTAGGATTCTAATCTCTAGCAGTTCCGTTCTGAAAGATGGCGGGGTCTCTGTGCCACTGGTGTCCTCCCCGGAGTGTTTGCAGCGGCCGCGGGGTTTTGCCAACCAAGACTGCCTGGATTGGAAGCCCCCTGGAAGAACTGCAGGGTCTAATTGTCCCTATTTCACTCACACACACACCCACACACCTCCACACACACCTCTATTGCTCCTTCACTCGATCACACACTCACCCTCCCTACCTTTCTGCTGGTCGCCATCAACCCCTCCCCCCCACAGAGTAGTTTATAATGTTGTTTGTAAATGTGGTTAAGTCTAATAAATAGAGCAGACAGCCAGTTATAGGACACTGCAAGAAATGAGTAGCAATTCAGAGCCAATAACAATGAATATAACTGAATTGTGAGAGAACAAGTGGAAAAGACATCAAAATGTAAGTCTATAGTCTAGAATTGATGTTGTTCCTTGCAGAAATTCTTGAAATAGAGCAAGTGCACATTAAACCAGTCTTTGAAAGCAATAGAATTCACTGCAAAATAGCATTGAACTGTACAACAGTTGAGAGAAAAGTGTATATAGCTTCTCAAGTTCAGAGAAGAGTGCACAAAGTGGTTTGTACATGTGAGGAATTCCCAAAAGTACAGGAGAAGGCCAATTATAGGACACTGCAAGGAAACACTAGTAATTCAGATCAAATAACAATGAATATAACATTATTGTGATAGAACAAGTGGAAAAGCCATCAAAATGTAAGTCTGTAGTATAGAAAGATCTTTGTACACTGCAGAAAACCCTTTAAATAGAGCAAAGTGCACATTAAACCAGACTTTGAAACAACTAGAATTCAATGAAAAGTAGCATTAAAATGTAAAACATTTGAGAGACAAGTTTATATAGCTTCTCAAGTTCACAGAGGAGTGTATAAAGTTGTTTTTACATGTGGTGAAGTCCCATATGTAGAGCAGAAAAGAAACCAGTAGTAATTCAGAGCAAATAACAATGAATATGACTGAATT
>JAJQQW010001724.1:17500-35000 GCA_025583905.1 Ia io
TTATATTTTTCCTTTGTTAAAAAATATTATAAGAAAAGTTCCAGGTCCCCCAAATCTGTAATAATATTTTAATTGCTATTTTAATCTCGGATCCATTTGTAAAATCAAGCCCCTGTTGTTTTTGTTATCTAATATTATGAGACCCCAAAACCAATAAACCCCAATCCCCGAAAATAATATGTCCCCCCCCACAGTGAAATACCCGGCCCCCCCCCAAATAGAAAAAAAAGAACCATCCTTTTGTCCAACCACCCCCCCCCCTTTTTTTATCCCTGATCCCCCTAGGTGGAAAAATTAGTTTCCAGTATCCCTTTTCATTAATAGAAAAAATAAAGACTTTAATTATAGCCTTTTTTGGGTTGATTATTGTTTTGTTTTTTTTTTTCCCTAAATTGTTGCCCTTTTTTTATCCCATGTTTTTGAAAAAAGATTTGGGGGGTGGATCCTTTTATCCCTTTTTTTTGATTTTTGCTTTTTATTTAGTAAAGGTAATAAGAAATTATCCCCCAATGATAAAGTGTGTGGTGTTTTTTTAAGTTTTTTCGGTTTGAATATAGAATGAATTTTTCCCTGTAATTCCCTAAATGAATATTTAAATTTTTCAAAAATGTAAGTTTATTTGTTTGTCAGTTAAAATTATTACCTAGTTATGGAAAAATCAAAAAAATTTAAATATTTTCGTATTAGGAAATTTTTTATTTGTTTTTGAGTTTTAAACCTGGTTTTTTTAAATTAGGATTAGTGACCACAAGTTTCGTGTAAGTTCACCTCATATGCTGGATTCTCCTTATATTTGGTTCTTTTGATGGGGCCTGATCTACTCCCGTGAAAATGGAGTTTAAAATATGATTGTGTGCAAAATGGATGAAGTTTTTTAGCCAATGCTGATAAAATCCCCTGGAGAGTTTGTATTGTTATCTGCCTTTTTTTTTGTTGTTTTTTTCCCCCCTTGCAACTATTAATAAATGGGGACTTAATTTAAAAAATTTTAACAAAACAAAACATCACAAAACCCAAAAGAGAAAATGTGGACGAACAAAAGAGATTTTGTTTTTTAGGGCAAAAAATGGGAAAACAAAACATAAATTTCCCAAGGTTTTTGGGCCCCCCCCCCCATGGTGAATTTTGCCTTGCTAAATCTATAAATTTTTGAAAAATCAAGTCCCTCAGACACAAAGTAAAAACTAAATCTTACTATACAAAAGTGGAATATTTTTTTTTTTTTTTTTTTTTAAGATTTTATGGGCTTTTCCCAAAAATAAGCACAAAGAAGGATTATTAGAAAGATTGGAAACAGAATAATTTACAATGCCCCCTTGGGTTTGTCAAAAATAAAGAATTGAAATGTTGAAATTTTTGGAAAGCACCAAAGACACAATAGTGGTAATGCCAAAATAAAGGTTGATTTTTGCATTTTTTTTTAAGTTTAGTCAAACCAGAATAAAGAAGACCAACATTGGGCCCCCTGATTTTTAACCTAAACAGACCCTAAAAAGTTCACCTCCCATTTTTCAGCGGGGGAAGAGAAAAGGGAAAGAGGGGCCCATAATAAGAAAAATTAATCCCCGCCCCAAACACCTAAAACCCCTTTTTTTAAAGGAAGAAATCCTTTTTTTTTTTTAAATTTGGGATGAAGGCCCAACTTGAAAAAAACATGCCCCCACAATGGAAACCCCCCCTAAACCTAAGGAAAACATTCGAGCCCTACAAAAACTATCGGTCCCTGTGTTGAGGTTGTCCCCCCTGAGGAACAGGGAAAAAAAATCCCAGAATATAAAACCCCTAAAGCTTCCAAGAAGGAAGAAGAGCCAAAGAGGTTAAAATGTATTAATTAATCTGTCCCTCCCCCCCCCTTCAGAAAAATGAATGAAATGAAAGTCTTTTATGAAGGGGATTTAAATAAAAAGGGATTAAAAAATTTATACACCAGTGGCATTAGTAAAGGGATTAGGGGGTAAAAAATTTAAAAGTGGTTCTGAGCCCGTTTTTAAAATTTTTTTTTTTGTTTTCTTGAGGACCCTTTATTTTCCCTCAAAGAGGAAAAAAGTCAATGTTTGATTTAAAATTACCAAGCTTTGGAAAAGTCCCGAAAGAGAAAAACTATTAGGCCAAACGAATTTCTTAGCAATTTTTCCTGCCCTCGTGGGGGTATAGGGCTCAGTGGGGTGCTAGAGTGGTGGTTCCCGAAGCATGTGGACCTGAAGGGTTTATTGCAGTTCACTGGAATTTCCGGTTGTCAAGGTCAACCAAATAACTTAAGTTTTGCCAGTCTTCCGATTTTCTGGCTCTTGGTTTGGGGAAACGTGTGGAAATGGCAAATTTTAAAATCCCCATGGGTCCCCTCCTCTCTCCACAGGTCGATGTTTTTCCCCATTTCTGTCCTCCTTCTCTTTCCTCCCTCCCACTTCCAACTAAAAATCATGGAAAAAAATAATCCTCAGGTGTGAGGAATTAACAGCAACAAGAACAACCAAAAAAGAAATGAAAACGTGGGTCAATGTTTTCCTTAAAAAAAAAAAAAAAAAAAAATTTAGTAAACTTAGCCCAGGTGCTGGGTTTTTTTGGCCTGGTGGCGCCTCAGTACCCCCCCCCCCGGTTTTTCCCTCAGGGTTAAGAGGTGTCAAGCCCTATGGCAAAACCAAAGGGGGTCTCGTGTTATTTCCGATTCCAGGTCAAGGGCCCAAAATGTTTAAACCGATCTGGTTCCCCAACCCCTTGTAGAGGCGCATGCAAGGAGTGGGAGAACCAATATGAATTGTTGTTCTCCTCTTTTCCTCTCCCTCCCTCCTTCCCCCCCTTCACGCTACCTCCTCCGGTTGAAGATCAATGAGGAAAAAGAAATATCCCTCAAGGATAGGAATTAAAAAATTAAGATGTAGTACTAAAAAGTTATAAGAAAGAAAAAAATAATAAATAAAAAAAAGACAAGAAAGGAGGAAAACTACACCAAAGCATCGAGCGGGGAGTATTGTATTTACAAATAAAAGAAAAGAATGGGGTTAGACGTTAAATCCAAATTAAGGTTAGAAGGAAAAATGGCATGGAGCAGCATTTCACCTAGTATATTCAAATAATTGAAACCACATTTGTTCTAATATTACAAGTTTGAACAAAATGGCTACACTGCCCCTGAAGCCCTCACCCCAGATACCGATTGTGCAAAAAATGGCCCCCATTGGGTTTTGTTATATGGCCTTTTTAGTCTCCCGGGGTCCCCCCAACCACAAACCCCTGTCCACCCCCCAGTCCCTAAACCCTTGTTTCCCTCCCCATGTGGTTCCCCCCAGAAGGACAACCCAAAAAAATTGTTTCAGGAGGAACAAAAACAGGCCTTTGGAAAGCAGCGGTGGGGAACCCTGGGAAGAGCAGGAATTCCTTCCCCCCCGTTTTCCCCCTTTCTTTCCCCTTCAATGGACTGCAATATCCCCCCAAGAAGCCTGGCCCTCTCATGGCCCGGCTTAGGTGAAAAAACTGCAAACCTCCACAAAGTCCCCCCCCATGAGTATTGTTTTTAAAATAAGTCCCCCCTTTATCACCGATAGATCAAAGTAAACTACAATAAATGTAAACATTGGAACTAAATTTGCCTCTGATTACAGAGCAACTGGGCCAAGCAAGTATCCAGAGGTAGAATTGGTTGAAAAAAAACCAACTAAATAATTTCGTTTCAAGAGACTTCCATCCAAAAACAAGAAAAGAATATAGAAATTTTGAAAAGAGAAAAGGCTAGAAAAAATAGATATACCTCATAAGGTAAGACCTAACTAAGACTTACTACACTTGGGGGCCCCTTTAAAGAAAGCTTAGCCCCCCAAGGGAGCTGTTTAAAAAATTAATATTCAGGGGTAAAATATAGACTTTCCAGATGAAAAGACTAAATTACTCCCAAGGAAAAAGAAAAAGAAAATTCCATGGAAGGAGAAAAGGATTCCGCAATGTAACCCCAGAAAGGGACCCCATTTTTAAATGTATGTATCAGCTAACCATATAAAAATTGCCCACAAACTGGTGACATGTTTAAACATAACAGTTGGCAAAAACTAATGATGAAGCAAATAAAAACCCAGTGGGCCAAACCGTTCATGGGGGCGAATGGGTTGAGAATGGTGCTACCGATAAACAATACATTTTACTTCTCACAGCAGCTCATTTTGCACAATAGAATAATAAAACAAAACAAAAAAAACACAACACCCAACCTAAAATTCCAAAAATTTCGGAAATCCTGTATAAATGTTTACCGCTTATATGGGGGGAATAATTTTGGTGGGCTTATAGCCACCTGCTCCCCTACCCTGGGAAAAGGTGACTTGGAAAAACTTGTCCCCTTACTTTTTTATAATGTGTTTAAGGAAAGCCCCAGAAACATCCATCCAGTTAGGTCCCACCCCATATGGTCCGCGGTGAGAATCTACCGTGGGGGAAAATCGTTATTTTTAGAATCCTGATGCTCAGGCAACATGTTCAGGCCAGTTAACTGTGAATTCTGGTGCGAGGGGTAAGGGCCCGTTTGAGCCTCGGAGGGTGTTTTGCCCGGCTTCCGGGTGTTCCCCATGGGCAGTGCCCCTGGTTGGGGGAGAAACCTTGCAGACAAGGTGCCCCTCACCTGGGCCCCCCCTACCCCCTGGGGTCAAGCCGCTTACAAGGGCCATGGAGTAGGCCTGGTGTGCCTGACCCCTGAAACCAAAGAAAACACCCCCGCCAAAATAGAAACACCCTCCAACGCCTCATGGCGGGTGACAAAAGCCGTCCGGTGTCCCCTCCTATAACCTTTGGACCAGAATTTGTTTTGCAAAAATACAAAATATGACAAACAATGTTTTCCCAGGTTTGTTTTCCTGAATCAGGCCCAGCAGCCGAGCAACAATTTGGTGGATGGGCCAGGCACCCCTTTCGAAGAACAGTTGGGTTTTATGGTTTGAATAGTGGGATCCAACCTCCCCAGCCTCCAACCCCAACAACACACACCCCCAAGAAAAGGAAGTTTATTTTAAATAGTCCCACAACTCCTGGTGAAAATCCCTCAAATGATTTTTTGGATCTTATGATCTGGAACATAGGGGTTTTGCCCCACATGTTATAAGTTTATTAAGAAAATGAGGTCACCATACTGGAGTAGGGAATGGGGCCCCCCTTGAAATCAGCAATTAAACTAGTTGCCCCCTTCCCTCGTTCAGAAAGGGAAAATTTATGGGGCCACAGAACACACAGGAAAATGAAAAAAAAATTGTGGGTGGGATGGTGGAGGCCAGAAGGAAAAATGGAAAAAAGGTGCAGCCAATCCTTACACAGCCAAGAGCACCGAAGGAATGGGGCCCATACCCCAGCCACCGAGGGCCCAAGGACCAACAGGCCATGAAAGGAGAATAGGTTCCACCCCCCCCCAGGCTTCTCCCAGAATAAAAACCCAAGTCCTCATCACAACCTAGGATTTCACATTCCCCGAGCCCCTCCTAGAACTTGGGGAGAGGTAACAAGGGTCTAAAAAATTGCTTTTTAAAAGTAACCCAGTGGGTTTCTCAACCTTTCTAATGCCCCGCCAAAAAACCCCCGCCCCTTTTAAATATACAGTTTCCCTCATGTTGTTGGTTGACCCCCCCAAAACCATAAAAAATTAAATGAAATTTTTTGTAATGCTACCTCCAAAAACCGTAAAGGTTATTTTGGCTACTGTTTTTTAAGAAGAAAATCGAAATGGGGGTTAAAATATCTGTGGGTTTTTTTCCGATGGCCCCTAGGGTGAACCCAGCCTTAGCTGTGTTTTCTTAACCTCGGAAAACCCACAGGTTAGAACCGGCTTGGCTGTAGAAGCTAAAAACCAATCGGAAAACACCATGATTATTTACATTAACGTATTCAAAACAGTAAGCCAAAAAAATTAGTTTTTGAAGTAAGCAACGAAAAAAAAAATAATCTTATGGTTTGGGGGGCTCCCACCAACCAACATAGAGGAAACTGTATTAAAGGGTCGCGGGCATTAGAGGAAGGTTTTTGAAAGAAACCCAAACTGGCTATTAAAGTCCCCATCCCCATGGGCCCCTTGGTACATGGCCAGCATCTAGAAAACGAAATACAGCAGTGGTTTTTTCCGTGGGGCATGGCCAAGCCCTCCCAGGGGAGCCTTGTATGAAAGGCAGATTACTCA
Source organism: Ia io (assembly GCA_025583905.1). Classification (NCBI taxonomy): domain Eukaryota; kingdom Metazoa; phylum Chordata; class Mammalia; order Chiroptera; family Vespertilionidae; genus Ia; species Ia io. Next base: position 23,646 of record JAJQQW010001724.1, read on the forward strand.
GCCCACAGGTAACTTCAGGTGAGGACCCGAAGGGCTTCCCCTGAACTTCCGCACGAGGCCCCCCCCCCATAGGGAAGCAGTGCGTGCCGGCCCTGTGCAGACTCGTAGTTTGGTTGAGCAGCAAAGTGCCGGACCCAGGCTCCCCCCGCCAAATGGCCCGCTGTGAATGATCTTTTGGATTCGAGGAAAGTCCCCCCCGTGGCTGCGGGGGGGCATTGAAAGTGCGGGCACAGCCCCGCCCCTCGGATCAAGGGCTTCCCCTGGGGGTGGGTTTTTTTTTTCCGGATTTTCCTTTCTGTCCCAGCCCATGAAGGTGGCGTTTGCGGTCACCACCAAGCCAAACAACCTTTACCCCATTTGGCAAAGGTCCCCCCAGGATACATGAAACCCGTGAGAAAACATTGGCCACCCCAGCCAATCGGCCCCCCTGGCCCTGGACCCACAGTGTGACCTGATAAGGTTTTGGGGAGTCCCAGTAAAAAGGCATCTCCCTTAAGGCAAATACGGTGAGGTGGGCACCAAAATTCCCCCTCCCTCTGTGGGTCCCCCCCTCGCCAAAGTAAAAGTTTTTTTAGAGCGACAGCCCCTTTCTTTGACTCCCCAGGGTATTCCTTTCAAAGATGAACCTTCAGCGAACGATCCCCCCCAGGGTGTGCAAATGTTTTTGATGCCAAGGCCCTCCATCCCCAAATGGTGAGCAAAACCTCCCAGGGAAGGGACCAGTCCATTCGACGTGGTAAAAACACCAGAAAAAACCACGCGCTGGGTTTTTTTCTTCAGCATCTGATTTCCTTTCTGTTTGGGGGAAACAGCGCCTCGATGTTCCCCTGGGGGTGGGGAAACGAACCCCCTCCCTTCAAACCCTGGCTAGTCACACCCTGTGTGGGGGGGTCCAGAAGCAGAAGGGGGGCGCCAATGAGCAATGTCCCCCCCCCCCCCTGTGAAAATACAGAAAGCAAGCGCACCCTGGGCCACCGAGCCCGAGCCGGTGGTGAGGCCCCCCTCCCCGTATCCGAGTGGCCTAAGTCTGTTGCCTGGGGTTTTTTTCCTGGGTGAGACCACGATGATGCCTTGCTTGCTCCCACGGGCTGCTTGAAGCTTTGGTTGGCCCGGGACTGTTTGGGGGGCAAAAAAATCCATCCCCTGTTCCCTCCTGGAGAGGATATGGTTGCACCCCCCCTGGCCTGAGGTTAAAAAGGGCAAAAAAGCCAAGGGAAACACAGCCAATGGGGGACCCTGCATTCAAATTTATCCAGGGGGGCCCCCTGGGGGTCCAAAGACTGCGCAATCCCCCTCTCCAAATCTCAGCCCCCTCCTTGGGGCCCCCCCCTCCTCCCACCACCCACACTACATTTTTCCTCACTCCTGAGGAAGTTAGCCAGCTGGAATTGGCACACCTACAGAAATTCACGAGAATTTCCCTTATTTTAAATTAACAAAAACCCTTTGTAGCCATTTCCAACCGTGCCCCCGAGGACACTGATTTTATATTCCAGAGCACTTAACACACCGTTATCGACTCATTTCAGCCTTTCAAAAACCCCAGTAGAAGTAAAAATGGGTTTAAACTGTCATACAATTCCACCATTTTTTTTTTCCAGATAAGGAAGGCTGAAGGAGGGGCCCAGCCAAGTTTGGGTAAATGGACACCTCATAGGTCCATCCTCCAATCCAGGAAGTTGGGCAAAGCTGAAGGACTCCCTAGCCTCGATTCCTGACCCGGAAGGCCGGTTTGGGTGTGGCAACCCCCGCCTGCCGCCTGCACGCCTCTGGTGAAGGAGGGGAGGCTTAAAAAAAGCTACCCTGGGCCCAGAGCCTTGGCTTAAAGAGGCAGTGGGTGGGAAAAAAGCTTACCCCCCAAAAAAAATTATGAGTGGGAAAAGCCATGAGACTATGACCAAAACAACTTGGGGTAAGAAAAATATATTTAAAGGGGGTTCCCCAAAAGCCAACCCACCCCTGTCAAACCTTTATAAGTGGTGGGGGAATTTTATAGTTGAAAATGAAAGAAACAATTTAATTAAGTTAACGTAAAAAAATCATAAGAAAAAGTATAAAACTCCATTTGGGTGAAAGGGGAAATATTTGGTCCAGATTAAAAGAAATAACTCTAGTAACTATGAATAAATGGTATGCAAATCAATTTTTTACTCCTAGTAATGGAAGGAAAAAAAAGACAAAGTTGGGTTTTTTTTCAAAAGGACCTAGCCTGTCCCAAGGGGTGGGGGGGACCCAAGTGGTGGTGAGCATTGACCCCTATGAAAACCATCAGGAGGGTTCTAAGGTTGGTGCGATTTCTGGGACCAGGGGGAGGTCCCAAAAACAATGCCCCCCCAGTTTTTATATGCCCGGGGTTTTCGGCGTGAAAATCCCCCAAACTTCCTTCACAGTCCATTCAGGGAAGCTTTAGGCCCAGTGGGAATTCTCAAAATTGGATTGTTATTGGTTCTTTTTTTTTGGGTCGAAACTGATCCATTTACTGTGCCATCAGGGAACCCGAACCCAGGAGTCCCCTCTCTGAAAAAACAACCCAAAGATTGCCATAATTAATGGTCCCTCAAACTAAGCCAATAGCTCAGTGTTGGGTTTTTTTTCCCCCCCCCCCCACTTCCAATTTTTTTTTTACCCCCCGGAGTTCCTTCCGATCCCCAAAGTAAGGAGGCAACCGATCAATAATTCTCTCTGCCATCCCCATTTTTGTATGGGTTTCTGAGTCCCATTCCCGCAAAACCCGAGCCCTCCTCTCCTAATTCCAGGGCAAATCCTCCCCAATTTTTTTTTCATAAAAAAAGAGATACTTATATAGACAACAGGGCGTGTAATTTGTGAATTCCGAGATGGTGACACCTCTTGGAGGCTAATTAAATAACCCAACCCACCCTGAAAACAGGCCACTTAAGATCCATCCTCATCTTACCTCTTCCCTGTCCTCAACCCAGACCCCCACCAACGTGGAATGCTGGGGGCCCACCCACCATATGCATCCCTTCCCCCCAACTCCCTGGATATGGGGTAAAAAAGGGACTCGCTATCTTGGCAAAAAAATTTCTTAATGTTATCAAGGAATTTCTTGGGGGATGGTTTCAGGACAAAGGTATTAAAGCTTTCCAGTGGTCCTTCCTGCACAGTAGCCCAAATGCCCAGGAATTAATACTACCAAGGTGTGTGGGTGGAAACCCAGGGGCAAGGGAAATGGCTTCTCTTTTGGCAAGGGGAAAAAAACCCCCCCTATCCCAGGCACCCGGTCCCTCCCCCCATCCCCCATGAAGACCTAATGCCCCCCCCACAGCAAGAAATCCTCAGTCCCCACCTCTGTCCCTACCTCCCACCTTGGATAACCGGGAGCATTTCCTTGGTTTTACCCCAAGAGTCCCTTTTACATGTCCAACTTGTCCCCTTTGGTGTTCCAAATGACCTAAGTGGCAGGTTCCCCTCAAGTCGTTAGGTTTCCTGACAAAATTTACTTGAAACAGCCTGTCAACATTTTTGGTCCCCCATCGTTATCCTAAAACCCCCAAGTCCAACCCACCTGTTATGTCAACACTCCTGGCTTTGTTTTGTTGGTGAATCCTCCACTATATGATCTTAAGGAAATTAGATTGTAGACAAAATTCCCCACTGCCGTACGTTTGTTTTGTTACTCGTTGTTTTAAAACTAGAAGCAGATTTTAAGGGCCAAAAACTTCTGCGGGCTCGGGGGCCACTAAATTTTGACCTTGCACCTCCATAGTAAAAGGGTTTTTGAGTCCGCGGTTTTAGGCGTTTTCCAAGGTCCAGAGCTCTAGAGGAGTTGGACGTACCCTTCGACTCCCCCATCCAATCCCATTGGGTTAGGTAAAGTTGGTTTTACTGTCCGTGAATTACCCTTCCAATATTTGTGGGCCATTATTTCGCTAGACCACAAATGAGGTTTGAAGGGGTTAAGTAAAATGAAGCCAAAGCAGTAGGGGACGTTTTCCCCAAACTATTGAATTCCCATCAACAGAGCGGCAAAAACCCCCAGTCCTTTTACGAGCCGCTATGTGGAATGAGAAAGGGAAGAAAACCGCCTGTTTTTTTGCCCAACCCCACAATGGTCCCTTGGGAGCACTTCCATACTGGTGGGGGGTCCCCGCCCATTCCACAGCGGGAACCTGCCCTACCTGGGTAGAATGTGTTTAAAACATGCCGTATTTTGGAAAAGGCCCAACTCCAAAAATCTTAGGGGGTAGCCCAAAGCCAAAGGGAAGCTGCGCCCTAATGCCTCCCCAACTGGCATTTCTAGGGAACCCCCCCTTGCTGGGCCCTGGTGGCCTGATCCTAAATCCCTCCCCCCCAGCCCCCCTCTGTCCCACCTGGTAATTACCTGTTTTTTTGCATTTTTCCTCGGGGTCCCTCTTCAAGATTACCAATGTAAGAAAAACCCTGAACTCACGTCCAAAACAGGCGTGGGATACACTACAAGTAGGCGGTTTTAAGTCAGGTTCTTGGGCAGCCGGTTCAGTTGAATCTCCCCTGTATTACGTTTTAAGGCAGCCTGGTATTTCACCCTGGAAAAAATAACCAATAACCCTGGTGATATTTGTGAACTGTGTTCCCCCATTCCTCCACAGAATAATCATTTCCCCTCGGTCCCCCCCCCTCAAAATAAACCCGGAGGGTTTGGTCCCAACCAAATCCCTTTAGCCAAATTCCAGGCTCCAATTCCCCCCTTGAATGCTCTTTCCCCAGGCCTCAAAAAAGAAGTTTGGGGGATTGGCCGGCATCTTGGAGGGGTTGCAACTCATCAGCAAGTCCAGTTGCAGAAACTATGAATTTGAATAACCTCAGTAATCCTTCAGAAGAAATTAATGGGTAAAAATTCGTGTCCCACAAAGATTAAAAGGTATTTCAACACGATGGGCCCCCTTCCAGGGTCTGGAATATAAACTTAAAATCGTGAACAATAATAAAAACTTTATGATAACCCAAAACTGGGCTTGGATTTTTACTAAAGGCACTTGGTGGAAACAGGGGTTGGGTGGGTTAGCCCACCCCTGGGGAGGCCCAAAGTGTTTTTGATGGTCCTTGTCCAAACAGGGACCAACGGTGTTTTCCCTGGGTAATGGGGACCATATTTACCCCACCCCATTTTAATGCAATGGGTTGTAAATTTTTTGGCAATTGGCCCTGGGAAACCGATTTACAAACCCATCCTGACAGAAGGAGGAATGGAATTAAAAGCCCAAACACTGCCATCCCTGAAAAGAATAAATTTCTTAAACCCCCTTGGAAATCCAGGGATTTTTGGGCCCCCAGCCTTCCACAAAGCCATCCCCCAGGTCACCCAGTAAGGCCAAACTAACACCCCTTTAACCTGACTTATCAGAAAGGAAAGTATTTAGTTTTCGCTGTGTCCCTTCCCCACCCGGGTGTAATAAAAAAACCCTTTTTCATCATGGACACCCGGTTAAAATTCCCCCCGGGTGGGGGCCCCACCGCAGGCGAAGGGGGGCTTACACATAAATTTATACTTTAGTCAGAGTATATCCTTCAGAGTCTTTTTTAATGTAAACAAAGAATTCCCACCGGCTGTGTGATTGCCATGGGTCCCAATTTCAAAAAGACCCGTCCGGCAAGATTGCCCAGAAAACTCCCACTTCATTTTACATGTTCGGGAACCCAGAAGCCCCCCCTTTCTCTCCCCTATGAAGAATTGTTTTTCTTTTGAGAGGAAAATTAGTTGAATCCTAGTTTTTGGACTTGGAGTGGCCCACGACTGGGAAGAAATTTTTCGCTTTTCCAAGGTTCCCACCCTTTTGAGGTATTTAATTCGTTGGGGCCCTTTTTATATTTTAGTATAGCGTTTGGTTTTGGAGGCATGTACAAGGGCAGTCCTCCTGAAAAAACCAATGCCCATGCTCATTGGTTTAACATGGGTTTTTCCTAGGCTGGGGAGCACGAGCAGGACCCCAGAAATTCCGGTTAGCCCACCTGGAGACAACATGGTGGAGATGAAGGCCAAGGAGGGGGTCCCAGTTCCGGAAAAGATTTCCAATAGTTTTGGCGTTGACCCTGAAATATTTCATTTACCTAGAAACGAGGTTGGGGAGGAGCGGGAAAGTGTTTTTTATTTGCCCTGGTACCAATTTATCTAAATGGTGATGAGAAAACAAACGCCCCCACCCCCAAAAGCCCGGGGCCCCCCACGGCCCAGGCCCATAATATTTAACCGTGAAACCCCGTTGTGGGTCCCCCATTACAGATCCTGGAAACCCCCCGGCCCATCTTGAATGTATTATAGGGTGGGACCCCTTTTGGGTAAGTTTTTTTCCAGAGTTTCCTCTGGCAAGTAGCAGAGTTTTTTTATTCATGGGTTTCCAGAGGGGGGTAATTACCTTTGTGGGGGTGCTTTCTGGGCAGGCCAGTTAACAGCAAGGAGCCTTGGAAGAAAGCCCTTTGTTTATCAAAAGTGGTCCCCGGGTAGTGAACGAGAAACTGGGAAGGGAAGTCCCCCGAGTTTACAACCCTATTTACACAACCAAATGCCAAAAATGGCAGAATCCCCAATCGAAAACCGTTTGTTAGGATGAAGCCAAAGCTTGGTGGGGGGGCCAAGCCATCCCCTTGTTTTTTTTTGGGTGTCCTGCTTGGCCCTGGTTTTCTCCCTAATTGGGGGTTTGGGGTTTGATGGGGAAGGGCCCCACCTTTTTTTACTCCCCAAACTTGGCGAAAGGGCAGTGGGAGCGTTGTGCCCCCCTTTTTCTCTTCCCCCCTGTTTTTGGAGCGGAAAAAGCAAAAATGCCCTTGCAGGAGCTTTGAACTGGGGTGGGGTGCTGTTTAAGATAGCATACATCAGCACGGAGCTCTCGCTGGTTTTTTTTTGGCTCAGTGGGATTGAAGGGCATTGACCTCCCGGGACCCCTAAAACGTCCCAGTTTTTATTTTGGGTCCCAAGGCTGCCACATGACCCCGGGTTTTGCGGTAAAGGGGGCCGGTGGCAAAAAAAGGAGGCGAGAAGCCCGATCAGCATGAAACTGCTTCTCAACATCCCTGAATTCAAACTCCTCAAAATGTCCCCATCCCACGGCACTTCCCAAAATACACCAAGCAAAGAAACAGGTTATCAAATAGTTAATTTTGCCTTTAACAATGTCCTAAACATGGGTGGCCCCATGGCCCCAAATTCCCAAACTCGAGAAACATGCCCCATCAATCCCAACCATTCAATGGACACCATGGAGTTATTTAGGAAGATCCCCCCAAAAATATAAAGTTTTAATGGAAGAATTCCTGAACTAAATTAAGAAACATATTCGTCCCACCCAAGTTTCCCTCCCTACCAATCCCCTTGCAAATTTACATGGCCATGTGGATGAATAAACTTTGTTGTCGTAAAATGAGAACATCCTTCACACTGGTGCGTTTTCCATTGGAAATGACCATCGCCACCCCAAAATGAACATGACCCTCTTTAAGAAAAACCCCCCAAAAAATGCCTACTAAAAAATAAACCCAACCGCAACCCTATATACACCCTCTGAAAAAATTTCTTCAATACCACACACGCCCACCCACGCTCCCACTCATCATCCAGACCACTATCATCAGTTTAGTAAATATGCATCGTATCCCCCTCCCCAAAATCCCCTACACTCCAACTGCTACTCCCCGTCCATCTTTTCCTATGATTGTGCCTTCTCCCTTTAACTGAATCGGCTCTCTTCTATGCCAACCTATAGAAATTTCGTACCTTATTTAATCCGGCAAGCTACACGCGGATTTCTAACATACTAACAGTCCCCCTCAAATCCTCATACCCATACCCATCCAACACACCATTTTCGCTAACCATCAGCAACAATCTTTTTATCCTTTTCAAATATCACTTATTCCAATGCTAGCCTTCCCACAGCTTCTTCACATGTGAACATTATCCCAGATAGTCACCATGTCCCTCACCACATGCCTATTTTTAACATCCATAGATTCACTTTCACAAAGTGAGAGGACGATTCCCACAGGCTCTTGTTATGTGTATTTTGTCCACCCAGGCTAGCATTTATTAATTCTCGGTCCCTATTCCTCTCTACGCAATGCCAAACCCAAACCCCCTCCATCAACTCAGCATACTGCATTTCTCACCTAACACCAAGTCCCCATATACTACCTAGGGGGGAAATAGTCGCCCCTGGCCAAAACCACTAACTCGCACCTATATCTTGATATCGATAAAATTGAAACCAAACATCACCTACTACCAGTACACCCACACATTCCAATTGCAACCCTCCCACAATGAGCCCTGATATCCATCCCAGACCAAGTTCTTCCAAACCAGGTACATACCCCGCTACCCCACACAACGATACCTATTCACCTCCCCATTCAACTACAAAGTCTACCCATAAATAAAGCCCACGTGTTCATACATAGGACCAATACACAACCCATTATGTTTGCCTCAGCCTATCTAATATAAACCATACGATCTAAATACCAAAACATACCACACCCACTATTTAATCCTATTTAAGCTCCTTTTCAGGCCCAGTTAAACCCATATATCCACCCAGACCATAGGCCACCATGAGTACCACCTATACGTGAATAAATAAGTTAATAAAGAACATCGCCAACCAACTAATCATATGCCATCCTCCAAACTCAGTTCACAATGACCCCAACCTACCCACTTCCTCCAATACGAGACGATAAACTCATCCTCCAACCCCTAAAAAAAACATGCCCCCTCGAACACAACCCGCCATATAAAACCGACTCCATTCCATCCACTAGAAGTATGACATTGGTCCATTATTAGTGGATTACCGACCATAATATCTTACATAACCAAGACCCAAAATTCAGGGATCCAAAAAAAATCCACCAATACCACAAAGGGGTCACCACCCAACTAATTTTTCCACACTGCCCCAACTCCAACAATCTAATCACGCCCCAAACAACCGCGAGCGAAACATACATCCCCTTAAGGGAATACACTCAAAATAATCCGCCACCCACCACACACACTAGCCATTATACCCCTAAACCTTGCTACAATCCAATATTACCCAAAACCAACGACCTCCGCGCGTGAGCATCATTCACATCTAACCAAGTTTTCCCACCCACAACACACAATCCCACCCCATCACTCCCTTCCAAGCTACCAAAACACATCCATCACTCCAACCTTTACCCACATATCCAACCAGACCAAACACCAAAAATCAATTCCCCGACAAACAACTCATCCCAAAATAACCAACGAAAAAATACAATACTCCCCACCACCATGCGCGCTCACATTGTTTTTCAACCGAATTTCGGTCCTTCACGGAATACTTAAATAAAAAGTGTCACCCCCACAGCCTCGGCGCTGCGCCTCCAACAGCCAACCCACCACTATAATGGGCTTGCCCCCTACATGACATAGGACCCCCTCAACCCAAGGAACGCACCGGTCCGAGCCACCCCCCAGGCACTTTACATATTTCCACCGAGACTTTCCGTATATTGCGACTATTACCCCAATCATTACATGTAGTATCAATATTCCAATGCCCCAACTAAGACTTTTTTCCACAATAACAATCCTTTTTTTTCACCTCACCACTTCAAACGCAATTTACCCACCACCATCCTCCACGTATGCTCCTGTTAACCCAATGTTTTGTGTTACCACACCATTCCCCCCATTGTTACTAACCAGATTATGAACTCCACCCTACACCTTCCAGATATGTTCCATGATTCATGTCACAACAAAACCAGCCTTTTACTCCATCCCTAACGGACTTTTATTGATCACCAACTTATTTCCCAATCCTACAATACACACTAGTCCTAAGACACCTTCCCTGCAACACTCCACACGTGCCGCCACCCTAGGATTCCACTTCCGGTCCACCTAACTCCTTCTAGCCTCAAGTTGAACACCTAAAATTGTCTGCAAGAACCCCCCTTCATGTGCCCAAACCACACACTCAGTCCAACATCCCTTATTGTTTCCACCTACAATTGATCTGCAGCTAAACAACATCGAGTTTAATCATCCAACCCAAACATCAAATATAATCAACACCTAACTCATCCTACATTTAACAAATCCTCCTCTCCAAGTAAAATCAAATAACAATCTACTTATACCATTTTAAAACAAAAAGCGAAAAGAATACTCTTTCATAGGTCTTTAAAGATATGTTAACGTTTTTATTGGATTTTACAATGAAACATATTATAACTAGGGCCAATTTACCACTCCAAATAACTAATCCCCCATCCAATAATCAATAAATACAAAAAATCTCAAATTAAACTATGAGTTCCAAAAAGAAAAAAAAACTTCATTTCAGCCCATTATTTTTAATCTTAGAGTAAAATCAAACACGCCACCACAAAAAAATAGCTATTCAAACTTAAACTAAATGCCGATCAGCCATGGGGTTAAAAAAGGTGATATAGAAATTTTATTTTCAAACAACATTAACATCAAATACCCAAATGTTTCCACCCCGACAACATACCCTAACCATTTTCGCGGTGTACACAAACCATACCCTCTTTAAAAATCCCAGCCCACCCTAAAAATCCCTTAATTCCCAATAACAAGTCCAGGGGTTTTTCCTTATACTCCACAATGAATTAAACAAACCCCACCTCCTACACTCACTAAAAACCTTACTGGGGAACCAGCTGCGGCTCTGGTATCATAACTAGGCTCTCTGTAATTGACCCACCTGCGGTAAACTACGAACAGACCCTTTGGAATTTTTTTCTGCAAAATATTTTTTCCCTGGGTTACTTATCTCACAACCTTTTTTCTACTTATACGCTCTATATATTATGTTTACAACAACATTATCATTTTATCCAATTCCCTCCAACACAACAAGGGACTATACTACTGCTCTCCAGATACTCAAACTCAGTACTTTCTAAGTCCCTCATACTCATCATCCTCTTCAGCAATACCACTACACATTTTTCAAGATTTTATCCCAACTTCCACGCGTCCAACTAATGGATTCCCTCTTATTCCACCCCATATACTTCACCTACCTACAATTTTCAGGGGTGCTTCCCCCAAACCTATTGATAACTCATGTAAAAACAATCACAACTTTTCCTCCTCTACTATAAGTTCACTCCAAAATTCCCCATACACCACTGTAATCCCTGTCGTGCTGGTCCACCGACTTCTACATTCAATTACTCACCCTCAATTTCCAACGTTCGGCACACCAATATTTTTTTTTCTCTATACATTATTGGACCATGGAATTTTCCACATTTGAATTTCACGAAAAACACCTCCCCAAACAACGGCACCCATTGAAATCTTTTTACAAAGTATTTTTACAGAGTATTAACTTGCTTTTATACAAACTA
>JAJQQW010001724.1:52500-55000 GCA_025583905.1 Ia io
AAAATATATATATAAAAGTGGTATTTGTAGTAAATATGGATAAGTATTGCACATGTATAGATATGGGTATATATTTTTTATTTAGGTGGGGGTTGTTTTTTATTATAATATATTATTAGGGGAAAAGGCGTTGGTATGATTATTATGGATAGTGTATTGTGGTGATGGGGTGGTATGTTGGGATGGATCAATATCTATAATAGTATGTGAGAAAATGGTTTTTGTTGAAAAATGGAAGAGAGTATTAATTATTGAGAGAAAATTATTTGTAATTATTTGTAATTAGTTGTTATGTTGTGTTGTTATTTGTTTTGTTGTATTACCTTTTTTTTTTATTTTTGTGAGGGGTTATTTAGCAGTTTGGGGTTTATTGGGGTTATGAAAAGTACTAAATTTTGGATAGTAATGGCATGTTTTATTATTATTTCTGCCCCCCCTTTTTTTTGGTGGTATTTGAGGCTCTTTATTCCTCTAAGAAAACTAAACATGACCACTCTAAATAAAACGTAGAAAAGAAAAAAAAAAATAGAAAAATAATAATATAAATAAATATATAGACCTTAAAATAAATTAAGATTAAGAATAAATAAAAATAAAAAAAATAATAAGTCTCGGGTAATACTACTATATTTATTAATAATGTAAATAAGTAGCACTCAAACAAGGAAACTCATCTTCAAAATCGACAAACACATGATATCATCATCCTTTTTTGGGTTAAAAACATGTTATTTTAGTTTGAAGTTTGTAAGGAAGAAAAGATGGGGGTTACAGTTAGATTTATGGGGTTATTTTTTTTTTGAATTAAGTGTGCCCCTTGGGATAATATTTTTTTATACTGTTATTTTCTTTTTTTTTTTTTTTATTTTTTGTATATTAAGTATTAAGTGGAAATGTGTGTATAAATTTTTTAGATAATTATTTATAAAATTAGTGATTTTTTTTGGGTCCAGGTGTTTATTTGTAGGGGTAATTGTGGTGAATACAGGGTTATAATTTATGATAACGATTAATTTTGAGATAATAAAAATGTTTTGATTAAATTTGAAGAATTAATAAAATAGTCGTGTGTATTGTTGTTCCCCAATTTTTTGTGTGGAAAAGGTATTCCTAAAATTAGGAGTGTTTAAAAATTTTGTGGTAATAAAAAAAAAAAAGCCCCCAAAAAAAAAAAAGAAAATAAAGGTCTACAAAATACCCCCTGAATAAAACAAGCAGCTACTTCCACCGCCCTTTTAAACAATCGGACTTATTGTAAGAAGAAAAAAATAATTTAATTCAATAAGTGGAGAGCATATCAGATATTGGTTAAAACAACAAGTAAAATATAAAATGTGTTAATAAAAATAAAAGAAATTAAAAAAAAGTTAAAAAAAAAAAGATAAAAGAAGTTGGTAATAAAAAAATAAAATGGAATTTTAGACCCCTGTTGTAAAAAAAAAAAAAAAATAGGCCCTCCAAATAAGAGAAAACCTCTGAGTTCCCTAACTACAATGAAAAAGAACCCTTTTAACAATCCCATCCATTCTAATTTTCAGAGGTAAAAAGTGTTTAAATTAAAAAAAAGAAATTCGTACCTCTAATATTCAAAATTTTCAAAAAGGTGTTCCCCCTTTTGGGGTGTGTTTTGGTTGGGCTTGGTCAAAAAAAAAAATTTGTTTATGAGTTTGCATAAAAAATAATCCAATTGTTTTTGCAATTACTCAAAACTACGTTGAACCTTCTTTGCTTAAAAAATATAAAATTAAAAAATAAATCAAATAAAAATTTTTAAAAAAAAAAAAAGAAAAGTTTTTTTTTTTTTGTTTTTTTAAGAAAATAAGAAAGGAGACTAATAAAAGATGAAGATAACTTTTTTTCAAGAAGAAGTAGAAAGTTTCTCAATGAAAAACGAGTGGAAATAAAGTTTGGAAGTTTTTTTTTTGTTTTTTTTTATTTTTTATGTTTTTTTAATTCTTTTGTTTTTTTATTTTTTTTCTATTTTTTTTTTTTTTTATTTTTATTTTTGTTTTTTTTTTTTTTTTTGAAGTTTTTTGTGTTTTTTTTCTTGTTTTTTTTATTTTAGTGATTTGTTTATTTTTGATTTTTGCTTTGATATTATTTTTGTGATATTTTGTATTGTCCCCATATTTGTTTTTTTTTGGTTTTTGTTTATTTTATTATGTATATATTTTTTTTTTTTATATTGGTTTTTTATGTTTTATTTTTTTATTTTTTTTCTTGTTTCTGGTTTTTTTTGTGTTTTGTTCGATTTTTTATTTTTTTATTATTTTTCGCGAATGTTTGTAATTTTTTTTTTTTTTGACTAGTTACATTTGTATAAAATATTTGGTTTTGGTGTTTTTTTTTTTTTTTTTATTTTATTTGGTTTTTTTTTTTTTTTTTTTTTTTGATAAGTGTTTTTTGTTTTTTTAAATTTTTTATTTTGCTTTAGTTTTTTTGTTTTTGATTTTTTATTTTATGTGTGTGTATTTTATATTGTTTGTTTCTTTTTAAAACA
>JAJQQW010000510.1:32500-35000 GCA_025583905.1 Ia io
CCCCTAAAACCCCTTCCCTAATTTTCCCCATTTTTATTTTTCCCTTAAAAAGGTTTTAAAAAAACAAAACCCCCCCGGCCCCCCCCTCCCCCCTTTATTTTTTTTATTTTCAAAAAAAAAAAAACCCCCCCCCCCCCCCACCCCCCCAACCCCCCCCCCCCCTACCCCCCCAAAAACCCCTTTTTTTTAACCCCTTTCCCCCAAAATGGGGGGTGGGGGGACAAAAGGGTCCCCAGGTGTTTTTTTTTTTTCAAATTTAAAAAAAACCCCCCCAAAAAAAAAAACAATTGGGGGGGGGCCCAAATAAAAAAAAGGAAAATCCCCCCCCCCCCCCCCCCCCCCCCCCCCCCCCTTTTTTTTTTTTTAAAAAAAAAAAAGGGGGAATTACCCCCCCCCCCCCCCTAAAAAAAAAAAATGGGGTAAAAATTAAAAAAATTAAAAAAAATAAAAAAACCCCCCCCCCCCATTAGTGCCCCTTTTTTTTTTTTATGTTTTGGGGTTCTTATTTTTTTTTTTTTCCCATAATTTTAAACCCCCCCATAAAAAATTCAAAAACCCCCCCCCCCCCCCACCCCCCCCCCCCAATTTTTTTACCCCCCCCCCTTTTTTTTTTTTCCCCCCCCCCCCCCCCCAAAGAAAAAAAAAATTTGGGTTAAAAAAAATGGGATGCCCCAAAAAAAAAGGGGTTTTTTTTTTTTTTTTGACCTCCCCCCCCTTTCATTTTTAAAATGTCCCCCCCAAAAAAAATTCCAAAAAAAAACCCCCCCCCCCTCCCCCCCCCAAAAGTTTTTGGGGTTTTTTTTTTTGTTTTTAAAATAAAAAATTGGGCCCCCTAAAAGGGGTTATTCAAAAAAAAAAAATCCCCCAAAAAAACCCCCCCCCCCCCATTAAAATAAAAAATTTACCCCCCCCCCCAGTTTAAAATTGAAACAATTTTTGGGAAAAAAAAAAAGGGGGGAAAAAAAAAAATATTTGAGAAAAAAATTTAAAAAAAAAAGGGGGGGGGAAAAAAAAAAAAAAAAAAAAGTTTTCCACCCCCCCCCCCCCCCCCCTTTAAAGAAAAATTTCCCCCCCCCCCCTCCCCCCCCCCCCCCTTTTGAAGGTTTTTTTTTTTTTATTTTTTTTTTTTTTTTGGTTTATTTCCCCCACCCCCTTGGGAAAAACAAATTTTCCCCCCCCCACCCCCCCCCAAAAAAGGGGTAAACCCCCCCTCTTTATTTGGGGGAATAATTGGGGCCCCTTTGGGAAAACAATAAAAAAAACCAAAAAGTTTTTTACCCCCTTTTTTTTTTTTGTTAGGGAAAAAAAAAACCCCCCCACCCCCCCCCCCCCCCCCCTCCCCCCCTTTTAAAAATGGTCCCCCACCCCCCCAAAAACTTTTTTTCCACCCTCCACCCCCCAACCCCCCCCCCCCCCATATTTTTTTTTTAATTAAAATTGCCCCCCCCATATTTTATTATATTTTTTAATTTTTCCCCTCCCCCCCGATTTCCCCCCCCCCCCTTTTTCCCTTTTAAAATTTTTTTTTTTTTTTTTTAAAAGGCGGGACCCCCCCCCCCACCCTTTCCCCCCCCCCCCCCCCCCCATACCCCCCCCCACATCCAATAAACCCCCTAATGGGGGGAACTTTTTTTGATTTACCCCCCCCCCCCCCCAAAAACCCCCAATAAAACCCCCACCCCCCCCCCCTTTCCTAAAAAAAAAACACCCCCCCCCCCCCCCCCCAACAAAAAAAAAAAATTAAGGGGGCTTTTATTAATTACTCCCACAAATAAGAAATGTTTTTTTTATATTGTTTTTTAAAAAAAAATAAAATTATTAACCCCCACCCCCCCCCCTATTTCCTTACCAAAAAAAAAAGGGTCCCCCCCCCTTTTGGGGCCCCCCCCCCCCCCAAAATTTGTGGCCCCCCCCCCCCCCCCCCCCCCCTTAACCCCCCCCCCCCTTTCCCTAATTAGGGGGGTTGAAATTGGGTTTGGGGGGGGTTTTTTTTTTCCCCCCCCCCGCCCCCAACCCCTTTCCAATTTTTTCCCCCCCAATACCGTTTTTTTTTCCCCCCCCCCCCCCAAAGGGGTTTTATATTTTGTTTTTTTTTTTTTTTTACCGAACCCCACCCCCCCCCCCCCCCGGGGGGTTTTTCATCCCCCAATAAAATTAAAATCCCCCCCCCCCCCCCTTAAAAGGGGGGTGGGCCCCCCCCCCCCCCCAACCCTTTGGGGGGGGGGGGATACATTCCCCCCTTTTTTATAACTTTTCAAAAAAATATTCCCCCGGGGGGGGGGGGTTGGGTATGTTGGGGTTTTTTTTTTTTTACCCCCCCCCCCCCCCCCCCCCCCCCCCCCCCCCAAAACTTAATTTTTTGGTTTTAAAATAAACTTTATTGTTAAAAATACAAATCCAACCCTTTGGGGGGTTTTTTCTCTTTTTCCCCCCCCCCCTCCCCCCCCAACCCCATTTTCCCCCCCTTTCCCCCCCCCCCCTTACCCAAAAAACCATTAAC
>JAJQQW010000510.1:57500-59552 GCA_025583905.1 Ia io
TTCCCAATAATAGAAAAAATAAATATGAAAATAGTCCTTTTTCACTGTAGTGCTAATCCCCCCAATCAACCATTATATTCCCACCCCCAATTAGTACAGAATGGCCACCCCCCCCCCCCATGCCATTGTTTTACCCCAGTTACCCACCCCCCTAATTTAAAAAAATAGGTTTTCCATTTATTTTATTTTTATTTATATTTTTAATCCCCCCCCCCCAAACTGGTCCCACAAACGGCTTTTTTTTTCCGCCCATGCCACAATTTAAACCCCCTACTCCAGTTAACTGTACCCACCCCCACTCCGCCCCAGAGAAAACCAGACCCGCCAAAATCCCAAAACAGCCTCCCCCCCCCCTTTTTCCCCAGTTTAGAAGCACCATCAGCTCTGAGTTCCAGTGCCTGGGGGCCCCAATCCCCCTGGCCACTCCCCCCCCACCCCCTCCACTCCCCCAAAACCCTCCACCCCCCCAACCTCCCCCCCCCACCTATCTCCTCCAAGACTTCATTGCTAACCCAGATCCCCCCCCACCCATGTTCCCGCCTTTACCTGGCGATTTTCCCGCCTAGCCACCTTTTCCAAGGACTTACACCCACAACTGCACCGCCCCCCCGAACCCCTAGCCCCCCATCCAGTAATACCCCCCAGGATGCACCCCCCCCCCCCCCCCGCCACCCCCTCTCCGCCCCCCCCTCCCCCCACAAGACCAACTCGCCAAACCTAGCGACATCCCCCCTTCCCGCCCCCTCCACCCCAAAGGCGGGTTACCCCAGCACGGTCCACCCCCTCCTCCCCCCTCTCCTAGTTGCCCCCAGAAACCGCCACCCCCCGGGGCCCCCCACCCCCTATCCCCCTCACCCCACGCAGATAACGCATGGTCCCCCCGCGCCATTCAAAAGGACCCTTCTTTCCCCATCTCTCGATACCCCTTGCTAAATTTGGGTTCAACCCTCCAAGCCCAAAACATCGTCCTAGCCCCCCAGGGCATGGCCAACCACCACCCCACACCCCCATACACCCCCCCCATGGCCAGCCAAGTACAGGAGCCCTCCCCCCCGCCTTAGATAAAAAGGTTGATTTCCGCCCCCCAGATAAAAACCCGCCCCCCCACCCTCCCGCGTAAAAACCACCAATGCCAAAACGAGACTCCCCATACATCCCCCCCCCGCCCCCCCCCCCCCCACAGTCTCACCCCATTACTCAAACCCCCACCACCCAAGAAAAATTCCTCAAAGAAGACACGGCTCGTCCTGTCACCATCCCCATCCACACCGCCCATACAAACACAGTCGTCCTCACCACCTCACCGGGACCACCCCCCCAACTTGATACCCCCTCGCCCCTAACACATTAGCATCCTCCCCCCCCGCCCCCCCCACAAATTGCAAGTGTTTAAAACACGAAAGCACATTAACAAGGAAAAAATAAAAATATTTTATGCTTTCAAAATGGCATTCCCCCCGCCTCCAGTAAAAGTCTAATGGTAATAGCCATACAAATCCTGGCAACACAAAGTCATTTATTTTTTGTCAAAAAGAGGCCCACCTTTTTATTAACAAATTTAAACCCCAATTTTTGGGGACCACCCCCCACCCCCCCCCCCCCCCCCCCCCCCCCCCAATTTTTTCCCTCACCACTCCCAAGGTTATTTTGGACAAACCCCAAATATGGGCCCCACCATAACAGGGGGGGGGCTGGCCTTGTTGTGATGGGATTTATGGAAAATGGGAGGGGTAGGACCTTGGATTTTGTTTTTGGGGGTGGAATTTTTTTCCCCAAACCCCAAGGACAAAGTGCTTTTAGAGTTTCGGACACCCCAACCCCACCCCCACCAGGGCAAGCTTTTTTAGAAACCTAACCGTAAACACTTTTTCATTAGCGGGTTTTTCCCTCCTTTAAGGGTCCCCACCAACATGTTGGGGCGGACCACCGAAAGCCCTCCCCAGTTTTTGGGCATGGGAAAGCCCCCCAAAACCAAATAATGTTTTTTAACCCCAGGAAAAGGCAGCTCTATGGGGCCAAGCAGCTTTGCCAGGCGCTCTGCAGGGGAAAAAC
>JAJQQW010000143.1:0-104687 GCA_025583905.1 Ia io
TGGTTAAACAGCTTTTTTTTACAAATATACCAGCACTTTAACCATTATTACGGCTTGAATGTCTATCCTACAATTCACAGCGCTTTGGAAACATATTCCCAGAATATCAAAATTCAGTAGAGATGTTCGGGTTCTAAAACATATTCCAAGATTTCTAGAGACACTCTGACACATCCCACAGGTTGGTTGTTTTGAGCGCTGAGAGTTTTCATTTCAACACGTGTGTCATACCGGCTTTTAAAAGGCACATTAAAACGCTACTGGGAACACTAGCCTAACTACCATTTTCATTTCTTAGTGTTCTCAATACTTTCATAGTGTTCTATAGCTCTAGGAAAATGAATTTTTCAGTGTGTTTCACCAATTCCTTTTCCCGGAAACGCCAACTCCTTTTGACGGAAAAAATAAATGTAAACAGTGTCACACTCTCTTCTCAGCTGTTTGAACAAGATTTCCCAGTGACAAAATTGGGCTGTTCAGATATTCAGTCTATTGGAACATGTATTCCTGAGTATGAAGCACAATTCTAAATATTTCCCTAGTCTGGAGTTGTGAATTCTCAGTGCGACACTCCCATTTGTCCAGTGGTTGAAGCTCATTCATTGTGAATTCCCAATGTTACTACACCGTGACCCTAACCCTGTCCCTAAACCTCTAACCCTATCCCTATACCTAGCCCTAATCTGCGTCGGAACCCTAGCTAGCCCGAACCCTTATCCTAACCCTAACCCTAGCCAAAAACCGCAATTCTCTCACCCTAACACCAGAACTAACCTCGATGAGGTAATCACTCCCAGCTGGTCCCCTGGCCAAATCATCATCACCTGGGATCAATTGAGCCTGCCCACGTGGCCCCTCCCCTTGGTGACGTCATCACTTCCGGTTCAACGGACTAACCAGGCATTTCTCAAAAACGCCAACACATTGACCCTGAATTATAAATGTAACCTGTATCCAACTCGGTTCTATGTTCTTTGAACACGAACTCCTTGTCATGAAACAATGTTTTACAGATATTAAGGCCCTTTATTTACGTATTCCTAGTGATTGAAGCACGTTTCTTATATATTCACCTAGGTTATCATTGTGAATTTCCCGAGTTGGAGTCACTTTCTTCCAGTGACTCAAGCTCCTTCATTGTGAATTCCAATTTGGGTTAAACAGCTTTTTTTTTTTTACAAATATACCAGCACTTTAACCATTATTACGGCTTGAATGTCTATCCTACAATTCACAGCGCTTTGGAAACATATTCCCAGAATATCAAAATTCAGTAGAGATGTTCGGGTTCTAAAACATATTCCAAGATTTCTAGAGAGACACTCTGACACATCCCACAGGTTGGTTGTTTTTGAGCGCTGAGAGTTTTCATTTTTCAACACGTGTGTCATACCGGCTTTTAAAAAGGCACATTAAAACGCTACTGGGAACACTAGCCTAACTACCATTTTCATTTCTTAGTGTGTTCTCAATACTTTTTAGTGTGTTCTATAGCTCTAGGAAAATGAATTTTTCAGTGTTTCACCAATTTCCTTTTCCCGGAAACGCCAACTCCTTTTGACGGGAAAAATAAATGTAAACAGTGTCACACTCTCTTCTCAGCTGTTTGAACAAGATTTCCCAGTGACAAAATTGGGGCTGTTCAGATATTCAGTCTATTGGAACATGTATTCCTGAGTATGAAGCACAATTCTAAATATTTCCCTAGTCTGGAGTTGTGAATTCTCAGTGCGACACACTCCCATTTGTCCAGTGGTTGAAGCTCATTCATTGTGAAATTCCCAATGTTACTACACCGTGACCCTAACCCTGTCCCTAAACCTCTAACCCTATCCCTATATACCTAGCCCTAATCTGCGTCGGAACCCTAGCTAGCCCGAACCCTTATCCTAACCCCCTAACCCTAGCAAAAAAAACCGCAATTCTCTCACCCTAACACCAGAACTAACCTCGATGAGGTAATCACTCCCAGCTGTCCCCTGGCCAAATCATCATCACCTGGGATCAATTGAGCCTGCCCACGTGGCCCCTCCCCTTGGTGACGTCATCACTTCCGGTTCAACGGACTAACCAGGCATTTCTCAAAAAAAACGCCAACACATTGACCCTGAATTATAAATGTAACCTGTATCCAACTCGGTTCTATGTTCTTTGAACACGAACTCCTTGTCATGAAACAATGTTTTTTACAGATATTAAGGCCCTTTATTTACGTATTCCTAGTGATTGAAGCACGTTCTTATATATTCACCTAGGTTATCATTGTGAAATTTCCCGAGTTGGAGTCTTTTCTTTCTTCCAGTGACTCAAGCTCCCTTCATTGTGAATTCCAATTTTGGTTAAAAGCTTTTTTTTTTTTTTTTTACAAATATACCAGCACTTTTAACCATTATTACGGCTTGAATGTCTCTCCTACCAATTCACAGCGCTTTGGAAACATATTCCCAGAATATCAAAATTCAGTAGAGATGTTCGGGGTTCTAAAACATATTCCAAGATTTCTAGAGACACTCTGACACATCCCACAGGTTGGTTGTTTTGAGCGCTGAGAGTTTTCATTTCAACACGTGTGTCATACCGGCTTTTAAAAGGCACATTAAAATACTACTGGGAACACTAGCCTAACTACCATTTTCATTTCTTAGTGTTCTCAATACTTTCATAGTGTTCTATAGCTCTAGGAAAATGAATTTTTCAGTGTTTCACCAATTCCTTTTCCCGGAAAAAACGCCAACTCCTTTTGACGGAAAAAAAAAATAAATGTAAACAGTGTCACACTCTCTTCTCAGCTGTTTGAACAAGATTTCCCAGTGACAAAATTGGGCTGTTTCAGATATTCAGTCTATTGGAACATGTATTCCTGAGTATGAAGCACAATTCTAAAATATTTCCCTAGTCTGGAGTTGTGAATTCTCAGTGCGACACTCCCCCATTTGTCCAGTGGTTGAAGCTCATTCATTGTGAATTCCCAATGTTACTACTACCCTAAACCGTGACCCTACCCTAACCCTGTCCCTAAAACCTCTAACCCTATCCCTATACCTAGCCCTAATCTGCGTCGGAACCCTAGCTAGCCCGAAACCCTTATCCTAACCCTAACCCCTAGCCAAAAACCGCAATTTCTCTCACCCTAACACCCAGAACTAACCTCGATGAGGTAATCACTCCCAGCTGGTCCCCTGGTCCCCTGGCCATCATCATCACCTGGGATCAATTGAGCCTGCCCACGTGGCCCCTCCCCTTGGTGACGTCATCACTTCCGGTTCAACGGGACTAACCAGGGGCATTTCTCAAAAAAACGCCCAACACATTGACCCTGAATTATAAATGTAACCTGTATCCAACTCGGTTCTATGTTCTTTGAACACGAACTCCTTGTCATGAAACAATGTTTTTTTACAGATATTAAGGCCCTTTATTTACGTATTCCTAGTGATTGAAGCACGTTTCTTATATATATTCACCTAGGTTATCATTGTGAATTTCCCGAGTTGGAGTCACTTTCTTCCAGTGACTCAAGCTCCTTCATTGTGAATTCCAATTTGGGTTTTAAACAGCTTTTTTTTTTTTTACAAATATACCAGCACTTTTAAAACCATTATTACGGCTTGAATGTCTATCCTACAATTCACAGCGCTTTGGAAACATTCCCCAGAATATCAAAATTCAGTAGAGATGTTCGGGTTCTAAAAAACATATTCCAAGATTTCTAGAGACACACTGACTGACACATCCCACAGGTTGGTTGTTTTTGAGCGCTGAGAGTTTTTTTTTTTTTTTTTTCAACACGTGTGTCATTACATACCGGCTTTTAAAAGGCACATTAAAACGCTACTGGGAACACTAGCCTAACTACCATTTTTTTTTTCTTAGTGTTTTCTCAATACTTTCATAGTGTTCTATAGCTCTAGGAATTTTTGGAAAATTTTTTTTCAGTGTTTTTCACCAATTCCTTTTCCCGGAAAAAACGCCAAACTCCTTTTGACGGGAAAAAAAAAATGTAATGTAAACAGTGTCACACTCTTCTCTCAGCTGTTTGAACAAATTTCCCAGTGACAAAATTGGGCTGCTTTCAGATATTCAGTCTATTGGAACATGTATTCCTGAGTGTATGAAGCACATTTCTAAATATTTCCCTAGTCTGGAGTTGTGTGAATTCTCAGTGCGACACTCCCATTTGTCCAGTGGTTGAAGCTCATTCATTGTGAATTCCCAATGTTACTACACCGTGACCCTAACCCTGTCCCTAAACCCTCCCTAACCCTATCCCTATACCTAGCCCTATCTGCTGTCCTAAAAAACCCTAGCTAGCCCCGAACCCTTATCCTAACCCTAACCCTAGCCAAAAAACCCGCAATTTCTCTCTAACACCTAAACACCAGAAACTAACCTCGATGAGGTCATCACTCCCCAGCTGGTCCCCTGGCCCCAAATCATCATCACCTGGGATCAATTGAGCCTGCCCACGTGGCCCCTCCCCCCTTGGTGACGTCATCACTTCCGGTTCAACGGACGGACTAACCAGGCATTTCTCAAAAACGCCAACACATTGACCCCCTGAATTATAAATGTAACCTGTATCCAACTCGGTTTTCTATGTGTTCTTTGAACACGAACTCCTTGTCATGAAACAATGTTTTACACAGATATTAAGGCCCTTTTTTTTTTACGTATTCCTAGTGATTGAAGCACGTTTCTTATATATTCACCTAGGTTATCATTTGTGAATTTCCCGAGTTGGAGTCACTTTCTTTTTCTTCCAGTGACTCAAGCTCCTTCATTTGTGAATTCCAATTTGGGTTAAACAGCTTTTTTTTTTTTTACAAAAATATACCAGCACTTTAACCATTATTACGGCTTGAATGTCTATCCTACAATTCAGCGCGCTTTGGAAAAAATATCCCCCCCCCAGAATATCAAAATTCAGTAGAGATGTTCGGGTCTAAAAAAACATATTCCAAGAAGATTTCTAGAGACACACTCTGACACACATCCATCCCACAGGTTGTTGTTTTTTTTTTGAGCGCTGAGAGTTTTTCATTTCAACACGTGTGTCATACCGGCTTTTTAAAAAAGGCACATTTAAAAACGCTACTGGGAACACTAGCCTAACTACCATTTTCATTTTTTCTTAGTGTTCTCAATACTTTTTCATAGTAGTGTTCTATAGCTCTAGGAAAATTTTTTTTTTCAGTGTTTTTTCCTTTTCCCCCGGGAAAAAAACGCCCAACTCCTTTTGACGGAAAAAAAAAAAAAATGTAAAAAGTGTCACACTCAGTGTCTCACTCTCTTCTCAGCTTTTTTGAACAAGATTTCCCAGTGACAAATTGGGCTGTTCAGATATTCAGTCTATTTGGAACATGTATTCCTGAGTATGAAGCACATTTCTAAATATTTCCCTAGTCTGGAGTTGTGAATTCTCAGTGCGACACTCCCATTTTTGTCCAGTGGTTGAAGCTCATTCATTGTGAATTCCCAATGTTACTACACCGTGACCCTAACCCTGTCCCTAAACCTCTAAACCTCTAACCCCTATCCCTATACCTAGCCCCTAGCCCTTTCCTAATCTGCGTCGGAAACCCTAGCTAGCTAGCCCCGAACCCCCTTATCCTAACCCTAACCCCTAGCCAAAACCCGCAAATTCCCTCAACCCTACACCCTAACACCACCAGAACTAACCTCGATGTAGTCATCATCTCTCCCAGCTGGTCCCCCTGCCAAATCATCATCACCTGGGATCAATTGAGCCTGCCCACGTGGGGCCCCTCCCCTTGGTGACGTCATCACTTCCGGTTCAACGGACTAACTAACCAGGCATTTCTCAAAAACGCCAACACATTGACCTGAATTAAAAATGTAACCTGTATCCAACTCGGTTCTATGTTCTTTGAAACACGAACTCCTTGTCATGAAACAATGTTTTACAGATATTAAGGCCCTTTATTTACGTATTCCTAGTGATTGAAGCACGTTCTTATATATTCACCTAGGTTATCATTGTGAATCCCCCCGAGTTGGAGTCACTTTCTTCCAGTGACTCAAGCTCCTTCATTGTGAATTCCAATTTGGTTAAACACTTTTTTTTACAAATATACCAGCACTTTAACCATTTATTACGGCCATTTGACGGCTTGAATGTCTATCCTACCATTCACAGCGCTTTGAAAAAAAAACATATCCCCAGAAATCAAATCAAAAATTCAGTAGAGATGTTCGGGTTTCTAAAACATATTCCAAGATTTTTCTAGAGTCACTGTGACACATCCCACAGGTTGGTTTTTTTGAGCGCTGAGAGTTTTTTTTCATTTCAAACAACACGTGTGTCATACCGGCTTTTTAAAAGGCACACATTAAATTAAAACGCTACTGGGGGAACACTAGCCTAACTACCATTTACCATTTTCATTTCGTAGTGTTTTTCTTTAATACTTTCATATGTTCTATATCTCTAGAAAAATGATTTTTTTTCAGTTTTCCCACCAATTCCTTTTTCCCGGAAAACGCCAACTCCTTTTGACGGGACGGAAAAAAAAATAAATGTAAACAGTGTCACACACTCTCTTCTCTCAGCTGTTTTGAACAAGATTTCCCAGTGACAAAATTGGGCTGTTTTCAGATATTCAGTCATTTGGAACATGTATTCCTGAGTATGAAGCACATTTCTAAATATTCCCCTAGTCTGGAGTTGTGTTGTGAATTCTCAGTGCGACACTCCCATTTGTCCAGTGGTTTGAAGCTCATTCATTGTGAATTCCCAATGTTACTACTACACCGTGACCCTAACCCTGTCCCTAAACCTCTAACCCTATCCCTATACCTAGCCCTAATCTGCGTCGGAACCCTAGCTAGCCCCGAACCCTTATCCTAACCCTAACCATAGCCCAAACCCGCAATTCCCTCACACCCTAACACCAGAACTAACCTCGATGAGTTTCTCTCTCCCAGCTGGTCCCCTGGCCAAATCATCATCACCTGGGGGATCAATTGAGCCTGCCCACGTGGCCCCTCCCCTTGGTGTGACGTCATCACTTCCGGTTCAAGGACTAACCAGGCATTCAGCATTCTCAAAAAAACGCCAAACACATTCACCCTGAAATTATAAATGTAACCTGTATCCAACAACTCGGTTCTTCTGTTCTTTTTCTTTGAAAACACGAACTCCTTGTCATGAAAAAATGTGTTTTACAGATATTAAGGCCCTTTATTTACGTATTCCTAGTGATTGAAGCACGTTCTTATATATTCACCTAGTTTTATCATTGTGAAATTTCCCGAGTTGGAGTCACTTTCTTTTTTCTTCCAGTGACTCAAGCTCCTTCATTGTGAATTCCAATTTGGTTAAAAACAGCTTTTTTTTTACAAATATACCAGCACTTTAACCATTATTTACGGCTTGAATGTCTATGTCTTCCTACAATTCACAGCGCTTTGGAAACATATCCCCAGAATATCAAAATTCAGTAGAGATGTTCGGGGTTCTAAAACATATTCCAAAGAGTTCTAGAGTCACTGTGACACATCCCACAGGTTGGTTTTTTTTCAGCGCTGTTTTTTTTTTCATTTCAACACGGGTGTCATACCGGCTTTTTAAAAGGCACATTAAAACGCTACTGGGAAACACTAGCCTAACTACCATTTTTTCATTTCTTAGTGTTCTCAATACTTTCATAGTGTGTTCTATAGCTCTAGAAAAGGAAAATGAATTTTTCAGTGTTTCACCAATTCCTTTTTTTCCCGGAAACGCCAACTCCTTTTTTGACGGAAAAAAAATAAATAAAAACAGTGTCACACTCGGCTCTCAGCTGTTTCAACAAGATTTCCCAGTGACAAAATTGGGCTGTTCAGATATTCAGTCTATTGGAACATGTATTCCTGAGTATGAAGCACATTTCTAAATATATTTCCCCTAGTCTGGAGTTGTGAATTCTCAGTGCGACACTCCCATTTTTGTCCAGTGGTTGAAGCTCATTCATTGTGAATTCCCAATGTTACTACACCGTGACCCTAACCCTGTCCCCTAAACCTCTAACCCTATCCCTATACCTAGCCCCCTAATCTGCGTCGGAACCCTAGCTAGCTGGCCCGAACCCTTATCCTAACCCTAACCCTAGCCTAGCCAAAACCGCAATTCTCTAACCCTAACACCAGAACTAACCTCGATGAGGTCATCACTCCCAGCTGGTCCCCTGGCCAAAATCATCATCATCACCTGGGATCAATTGAGCCTGCCCACGTGCCCCCTCCCCTTGGTGGTGACGTCATCACTTCCGGTTCAACGGACTAACCAGGCATTTCTCAAAAAAACGCCAACACATTGACCCCTGAATTATAAATGTAACCTGTATCCAACTCGGTTCTATTTTTTCTTTGAAACACGAACTCCTTGTCATGAAACAATGTTTTACAGATATTAAGGCCCTTTATTTACGTATTCCTAGTGATTGAAGCACGTTCTTATATATTCACCCTAGGTTATCATTGTGATTTTTCCCGAGTTGGAGTCACTTTCTTCCAGTGACTCAAGCTCCTTCATTGTGAATTCCATTTTTGGTTAAACAGCTTTTTTTTTTTTTTTAAAAAAATATACCAGCACTTTAACCATTATTACGGCTTGAATCTCTCCCCCTATACAATTTCACAGCGCTTTGGGAAAAACATATTCCCCCAGAATATATAAAAAAAAAAAATTCAGTAGAGATGTTTCGGGGGGTTCTAAAAAAACATATTCCAAGATTTCTAGAGACACTCTGACACCCCCCCCACAGGGTTGTTGTTTTTTTTGAGCGCTGAGAGTTTTTTTTCATTTCAACACGTGTGTCATACCGCTTTTTTTAAAAGGCACACAAAAACGCTACTGGGGAACACAGCCTAACTACCATTTTCATTAGTAGTGTTCTTAATACTTTCATAGTGTGTTCTATATCTCTAAGGAAAATGAATTTTTCAGTGTTTTTCACCAATTCCCTTTTCCCCCCCCGGAAAACGCCAACTCCTTTTGACGGAAAAAAAAATAAATGTAAACAGTGTCACACTCGGCTCTCAGCTGTTTGAACAAGATTTCCCAGTGACAAAATTGGGCTGTTCACATATTCAGTCTATTGGAACATGTATTCCTCCTGATGAATATGAAGCAATTCTAAATATTTCCCCTAGTCTGGAGTTGTGAATTCTCAGTGCGACACTCCCATTTGTCCAGTGGTTGAAGCTCATTCATTGTGAATTCCCAATGTTACTACACCGTGACCCTAACCCTGTCCCCCTAAACCCTAAACCTCTAACCCTATCCCCCTATTACCTAGCCCTAATCTGCGTCGGAACCCTAGCT
Organism: Ia io; assembly: GCA_025583905.1. Taxonomy (NCBI): domain Eukaryota; kingdom Metazoa; phylum Chordata; class Mammalia; order Chiroptera; family Vespertilionidae; genus Ia; species Ia io. The sequence continues at coordinate 9,326 of JAJQQW010000143.1, forward strand.
AGCCCGAACCCTTATCCTAACCCTAACCCTAGCCAAAACCGCAATTCCTCTCACCCTAACACCAGAAAACTAACCTCGATGAGGTCATCTCTCCCAGCTGGTCCCCTGGCCAAATCATCATCACCTGGGATCAATTGAGCCTGCCCACGTGGGCCCCCCCTTGGTGACGTCATCACTTCCGGTTCAACGGACTAACCAGGCATTTCAAAAAAAAACGCCAACACATTGACCCTGAATTATAAATGTAACCTGTATCCAACTCGGTTCTATGTTCTTTGAACACGAACTCCTTGTCATGAAAAAATGTTTTACAGATATTAAGGCCCTTTATTTACGTATTCCTAGTGATTGAAGCACGTTCTTATATATTCACCTAGGTTATCATTGTGAATTTCCCGAGTTGGAGTCACTTTCTTCCAGTGACTCAAGCTCCTTCATTGTGAATTCCAATTTGGTTAAACAGCTTTTTTTTTTTTACAAATATACCAGCACTTTAACCATTATTACGGCTTGAATGTCTATCCTACAATTCACAGCGCTTTGGAAACATATCCCCAGAATATCAAAAATTCAGTAGAGATGTTCGGGTTCTAAAACATATTCCAAGATTTTTCTAGAGTCACTCTGACACATCCCACAGGTTGGTTGTTTTGAGCGCTGAGAGTTTTTCATTTCAACACGGGTGTTTGTCTTACCGGCTTTTAAAAGGCACATTAAAACGCTACTGGGAACACTAGCCTAACTACCATTTTTTTCATTTCTTAGTGTTGTCAATACTTTCATAGTGTTCTATAGCTCTAGGAAAATGAAATTTTTCAGTGTTTTCACCAATTCCTTTTCCCGGAAACGCCAACTCCTTTTGACAAAAAAAAATAAATGTAAAAACAGTGTCACACTCGGCTCTCAGCTGTTTTGAACAAGATTTCCCTGTGACAAAATTGGGCTGTTAAGATATTCAGTCTATTGGAACATGTATTCCTGAGTATGAAGCACATTTTAAATATTTCCCTAGTCTGGAGTTGTGAATTCTCAGTGCGACACTCCCATTTGTCCAGTGGTTGAAGCTCATCATTGTGAATTCCCAATGTTACTACACCGTGACCCTAACCCTGTCCCTAAACCTCTAACCCTATCCCTATACCTAGCCCCTAATCTGCGTCGGAACCCTAGCTAGCCCGAACCCTTATCCTAACCCTAACCTAACCCTAGCCAAAACCGCAATTCTCTAACCCTAACACCAGAACTAACCTCGATGAGGTCATCACTCCCAGCTGGTCCCCTGGCCAAAATCATCATCACCTGGGATCAATTGAGCCTGCCCACGTGGCCCCTCCCCTTGGTGACGTCATCACTTCCGGTTCAACGGACTAACCAGGCATTTTCTCAAAAACGCCAACACATTGACCCTGAATTATAAATGTAACCTGTATCCAACTCGGTTCTATGTTCTTTGAACACGAACTCCTTGTCATGAAACAATGTTTTACAGATATTAAGGCCCTTTATTTACGTATTCCTAGTGATTGAAGCACGTTCTTATATATTCACCTAGGTTATCATTGTGAATTTTCCCGAGTTGGAGTCACTTTTCTTCCAGTGACTCAAGCTCCTTCATTGTGAATTCCAATTTTTGGTTAAACAGCTTTTTTTTTTTTACAAAAATATACCAGCACTTTAACCATTATTACGGCTTGAATGTCTATCCTACAATTCACAGCGCTTTGGAAACATATCCCCCAGAATATCAAAATTCAGTAGAGATGTTCGGGTTCTAAAAAACATATTCCAAGAGTTCTAGAGTCACTGTGACACATCCCACAGGTTGGTTGTTTTTGAGCGCTGAGAGAGTTTTTCATTTCAACACGTGTGTCATACCGGCTTTTAAAAGGCACATTAAAACGCTACTGGGAACACTAGCCTAACTACCATTTTCATTTCGTAGTGTTCTCAATACTTTTCATAGTGTTTCTATATCTCTAGGAAAATGAATTTTTTTTTCAGTGTTTCACCAATTTCTTTTTTTCCCGGAAACGCCAACTCCTTTTGACGGGAAAAATAAATGTAAACAGTGTCACACACTCTCTCTCAGCTGTTTGAACAAGATTTCCCAGTGACAAAATTGGGCTGTTTCAGATATTCAGTCTATTGGAACATGTATTCCTGAGTATGAAGCACATTTCTAAATATTTCCCTAGTCTGGAGTTGTGAATTCTCAGTGCGACACTCCCATTTGTCCAGTGGTTGAAGCTCATTCATTGTGAATTCCCAATGTTACTACACACCGTGACCCTAACCCTGTCCCTAAACCTCTAACCCTATCCCTATACCTAGCCCTAATCTGCGTCGGAACCCTAGCTAGCCCGAACCCTTATCCTAACCCTAACCCTAGCCAAAACCGCAATTCTCTCACCCTAAACACCAGAACTAACCTCGATGATGAGGTCATCTCTCCCAGCTGGTCCCCTGGCCAAATCATCATCACCTGGGATCAATTGAGCCTGCCCACGTGGCCCCTCCCCTTGGTGACGTCATCACTTCCGGTTCAACGGACTAACCAGGCATTTCTAAAAAACGCCAACACACATTGACCCTGAATTATAAATGTAACCTGTATCCAACTCGGTTCTATGTTCTTTTGAACACGAACTCCTTGTCATGAAACAATGTTTTACAGATATTAAGGCCCTTTATTTACGTATTCCTAGTGATTGAAGCACGTTCTTATATATTCACCTAGGTTATCATTGTGAATTTCCCGAGTTGGAGTCACTTTCTTCCAGTGACTCAAGCTCCCTTCATTGTGAATTCCAATTTGGTTAAAAACTTTTTTTTTTTTTTACAAATATACCAGCACTTTAACCATTATTACGGCTTGAATGTCTATCCTACAATTCACAGCGCTTTGGAAACATATTCCCAGAATATCAAAATTCAGTAGAGATGTTCGGGTTCTAAAACATATTCCAAGATTTCTAGAGACACTCTGACACATCCCACAGGTTGGTTGTTTTGAGCGCTGAGAGTTTTCATTTCAACACGTGTGTGTCATACCGGCTTTTAAAAGGCACATAAAACTCTACTGGGAACACTAGCCTAACTACCATTTTCATTTCTTAGTGTTCTCAATGCTTTCATAGTGTTCTATAGCTCTAGGAAAATGAATTTTTTCAGTGTTTCACCAATTCCTTTTCCCGGAAACGCCAACTCCTTTTGACGGAAAAAAAAAAAAAAAATAAATGTAAACAGTGTCACACTCTCTCTCTCAGCTGTTTGAACAAGATTTCCCAGTGACAAAATTGGGCTGTTTCAGATATTCAGTCTATTGGAACATGTATTCCTGAGTATGAAGCACATTTTCTAAATATTTCCCTAGTCTGGAGTTGTGAATTCTCAGTGCGACACTCCCATTTGTCCAGTGGTTGAAGCTCATTCATTGTGAATTCCCAATGTTACTACACCGTGACCCTAACCCTGTCCCTAAACCTCTAACCCTATCCCTATACCTAGCCCTAATCTGCGTCGGAACCCTAGCTAGCCCGAACCCTTATCCTAACCCTAACCCTAGCCAAAACCGGCAATTCTCTAACCCTAACACCAGAACTAACCTCGATGAGGTAATCACTCCCAGCTGGTCCCCTGGCCAAATCATCATCACCTGGGATCAATTGAGCCTGCCCACGTGGCCCCCCTCCCCTTGGTGACGTCATCACTTCCGGTTCAACGGACTAACCAGGCATTTCTCAAAAACGCCAACACATTGACCCTGAATTATAAATGTAACCTGTATCCAACTCGGTTCTATGTTCTTTGAACACGAACTCCTTGTCATGAAACAATGTTTTACAGATATTAAGGCCCTTTATTTACGTATTCCTAGTGATTGAAGCACGTTCTTATATATTCACCTAGGTTATCATTGTGAATTTCCCGAGTTGGAGTCACTTTCTTTCTTCCAGTGACTCAAGCTCCTTCATTGTGAATTCCAATTTGGTTAAACAGCTTTTTTTTACAAATATACCAGCACTTTAACCATTATTACGGCTTGAATGTCTATCCTACAATTCACAGCGCTTTGGAAACATATTCCCAGAATATCAAAATTCAGTAGAGATGTTCGGGTTCTAAAACATATTCCAAGATTTCTAGAGACACTCTGACACATCCCACAGGTTGGTTTTTTTGAGCGCTGAGAGTTTTCATTTCAACACGTGTGTCATACCGGCTTTTAAAAGGCACATTAAAACGCTACTGGGAACACTAGCCTAACTACCATTTTCATTTCTTAGTGTTCTCAATACTTTCATAGTGTTCTATAGCTCTAGGAAAATGAATTTTTCAGTGTTTCACCAATTCCTTTTCCCGGAAACGCCAACTCCTTTTGACGGGAAAAATAAATGTAAACAGTGTCACACTCGGCTCTCAGCTGTTTGAACAAGATTTCCCAGTGACAAAATTGGGCTGTTCAGATATTCAGTCTATTGGAACATGTATTCCTGAGTATGAAGCACATTTCTAAATATTTCCCTAGTCTGGAGTTGTGAATTCTCAGTGCGACACTCCCATTTGTCCAGTGGTTGAAGCTCATTCATTGTGAATTCCCAATGTTACTACACCGTGACCCTAACCCTGTCCCTAAACCTCTAACCCTATCCCTATACCTAGCCCTAATCTGCGTCGGAACCCTAGCTAGCCCGAACCCTTATCCTAACCCTAACCCTAGCCAAAACCGCAATTCTCTCACCCTAACACCAGAACTAACCTCGATGAGGTCATCACTCCCAGCTGGTCCCCTGGCCAAATCATCATCACCTGGGATCAATTGAGCCTGCCCACGTGGCCCCTCCCCTTGGTGACGTCATCACTTCCGGTTCAACGGACTAACCAGGCATTTCTCAAAAACGCCAACACATTGACCCTGAATTATAAATGTAACCTGTATCCAACTCGGTTCTATGTTCTTTTGAACACGAACTCCTTGTCATGAAACAATGTTTTACAGATATTAAGGCCCTTTATTTACGTATTCCTAGTGATTGAAGCACGTTCTTATATATTCACCTAGGTTATCATTGTGAATTTCCCGAGTTGGAGTCACTTTCTTCCAGTGACTCAAGCTCCTTCATTGTGAATTCCAATTTGGTTAAACAACTTTTTTTTAGAAATATACCAGCACTTTAACCATTATTACGGCTTGAATGTCTATCCTATCATTCACAGCGCTTTGGAAACATATCCCCAGAATATCAAAATTCAGTAGAGATGTTCGGGTTCTAAAACATATTCCAAGAGTTCTAGAGTCACTGTGACACATCCCACAGGTTGGTTGTTTTGAGCGCTGAGAGTTTTCATTTCAACACGGGTGTCATACCGGCTTTTAAAAGGCACATTAAAACGCTACCAGGAACACCAGCCTAACTACCATTTTCATTTCGTAGTGTTCTTAATACTTTCATAATGTTCTATATCTCTAAGAAAATGAATTTTTCAGTGTTTCACCAATTCCTTTTCCCGGAAACGCCAACTCCTTTTGACGGGAAAAATAAATGTAAACAGTGTCACACTCGGTTCTCAGCTGTTTGAACAAGATTTCCCAGTGACAAAATTGGGCTGTTCAGATATTCAGTCTATTGGATAATGTATTCCTGAGTATGAAGCACATTTCTAAATATTTCCCTAGTCTGGAGTTGTGAATTCTCAGTGCGACACTCCCATTTGTCCAGTGGTTGAAGCTCATTCATTGTGAATTCACAATGTTACTACACCGTGACCCTAACCCTGTCCCTAAACCTCTAACCCTATCCCTATACCTAGCCCTAATCTGCGTCGGAACCCTAGCTAGCCCGAACCCTTATCCTAACCCTAACCATAGCCAAAACCGCAATTCTCTAACCCTAACACCAGAACTAACCTCGATGAGGTCATCTCTCCCAGCTAGTCCCCTGGCCAAATCATCATCACCTGGGATCAATTGAGCCTGCCCACGTGGCCCCTCCCCTTGGTGACGTCATCACTTCCGGTTCAACGGACTAACCAGGCATTTCTCAAAAACGCCAATGAATTATCCCTGAATTATAAATGTAACGAATATCCGATTTGGTTCCATGTTCTTTGAACATGATTTCCGTGTCATGAAACAATGTGTTACAGATATTAAGGCCCTTTATTCACATATTCCTAGTGTTTGAAGCACTTTCTTATATATTCACCTAGTTTATCATTGTGAATTCCCCGAGTTGGAGTCATTTTCTTCCAGTGACTCAAGCTCCTTCACTGTGAATTTCAATTTGGTTAAAAAGGTTTTTTTTTTTTTTTACAAATATACCAGCACTTTAACCATTATTACCACTTGAAAAGTCTATCCTACTTTCACAGCACTTTGGGTACATATTCCCAGTATTTCAAAATTCAGTAGAGATGGTCGGCTTCTAAAACGGATTCCAAGAGTTCTAGAGACACTCTGGCACATCCTCCAGGTCTGTGTTTTTTTTGAGCTCTGAGAGTTTTAACTTTAACACGGGTGTCTACTGGCTTTTTAAAGGCACATTAAAACACTACTTGGAACACTAGCCTAAGTACCATTTTCATTTCTTAGTGTTCTCAATATTTTCATACTGTTCTATAGCTCTAGGAAAATGATTTTTCAGTGTTTCATCAACTCCTTTTCCCGGAAACGCCAACTCCTTTTAACGCGAAAAATAAACGTAAACAGTGTCACACTCGGTTCACAGCTGTTTGAACAAGATTTCCCAGTGAAAAAATTGAGCTGTTCAGATATTCAGTCTATTGGAACATGTATTCTTGTGTATGAAGCACATTTGTAAATATTTCCCTTGTGTGGAGTTGTGAATTCTCAGTGCTACGCTCCCATTTGTCCAGAGGTTGAAGATCATTCATTGTGAATTCCCAAAGTTTCTACACCATGACCCTAACCCTGTCCCTAAACCTCTAACCCTAACCCTAAACCTAACCCTAACCTGCACCTGAAACCTAGCTAGCCCGAAATCTTATCCTAACCCTAACCCTAGCCCGAACCCCAATTCCCTAGCCTTAACACCAGAACTAACCTCGATGACGTCATCACTCCCAGCAGGTCCCCTGGCCAAATCATCATCACCTGGGATCACTTGAGCCTGCCCACGTGGCCCCTCCCCCTTGGTGACGTCATCACTTCTGGTTTAAGGCCAAAACCAGACTTTCTCAAAAACGCCAATGAATTATCCCTGAATTATAAATGTAACGAATATCTGATTCGGTTCTATGTTCTTTGAACATAATTTCCGTGTCATGGAACAATGTGTTACAGATATTAGGGCCGTTTATTCACGTATTCCTAGTGTTTGAAGCACTTTCTTATATATTCACCTAGGTTATCATTGTGAATTTCCCGAGTTGGAGTCACTTTCTTCCAGTGACTCAAGCTCCTTCACTGTGAATTCCAATTTGGTTAAACAGGGTTTTTTTTACAAATATACCAACACTTTAACCATTATTACCACTTGAAAGTCTATCCTACTTTCACAGTGCTTTGGATACATATTCCCAGTATTTCAAAATTCAGTAGAGATGGTTCGCTTCTAAAACGGATTCCAAGAGTTCTAGAGACACTCTGGCACATCCTCCAGGTCTGTGCTTTTGAGCTCTGAGAGTTTTAACTTTAACACGGGTGTCTACTGGCTTTTTAAAGACACATTAAAACACTACTTGGAACACTACCCTAAGTACCATTTTCATATCTTAGTGTTCTCAATATTTTCATATTGTTCTATAGCTCTAGGAAAATTTTTCAGTGTTTCATCAACTCCTTTTCCCGGAAACGCCAACTCCTTTTAACGCGAAAAATAAACGTAAACAGTGTCACACTCGGTTCACAGCTGTTTGAACAAGATTTCCCATTGACAAAATTGAGCTGTTCAGATATTCAGTCTATTGGAACATGTATTCTTGTGTATGAAGCATACTTGTAAATATTTCCCTAGTCTTTAGTTGTGAATTCTCAGTGCTACGCTCCCATTTGTCCAGTGGTTGAAGATCATTCATTGTGAATTCCCAAAGTTTCTACACCATGACCCTAACCCTGTCCCTAAACCTCTAACCCTAACCCTAAACCTAACCCTAACCTGCGCCTGAAACCTAGCTAGCCCAAAATCTTATCCTAACCCTAACCCTAGCCCGGACCCCAATTCCCTAGCCTTAACACCAGAACTAACCTCGATGACGTCATCACACCTGGCAGGTCCCCTGGCCAAATCATCATCACCTGGGATCACTTGAGCCTGCCCACGTGGCCCCTCCCCCTTGGTGACGTCATCACGTCTGGTTTAAGGCAAAACCAGGCTTTTCTCAAAAACGCCAATGAATTATCCCTGAATTATAAATGTAACAAATATCCGATTCGGTTCTATGTTCTTTGAACATGATTTCCGTGTCATGAAACAATGTGTTACAGATATTAGGGCCCTTTATTCAAGTATTCCTAGTGTTTGAAGCACTTTCTTATATATTCACCTAGGTTATTATTGTGAAATTCCCGAGTTGGAGTCACTTTCTTCCAGTGACTCAAGCTCCTTCACTGTGAATTCCAATTTGGTTAAACAGGGTTTTTTTTTACAAATATACAAGCACTTAATGATTATTACAACTTGAAAATCTATCCTACTTTCACAGCGCTTTGGATAGATATTCCCAGTATTTCAAAATTCAGTAGAGATGGTCGGCTTCTAAAACGGATTCCAAGAGTTCTAGAGACACTCTGGCACATCCTCCAGGTCTGTGGTTTGAGCTCTGAGAGTTTTAACTTTAACACGGGTGTCTACTGGCTTTTTAAAGGCACATTAAAACACTACTTGGAACACTACTCTAAGTACCATTTTCATTTCTTAGTGTTCTGAATATTTTCATACTGTTCTATAGCTCTAGGAAAATGATTTTTCAGTGTTTCATCAACTCCTTTTCCCGGAAACGCCAACTCCTTTTAACGCGAAAAATAAACGTAAACACTGTCACACTCGGTTCACAGCTGTTTGAACAAGATTTCCCAGTGAAAAAATTGAGCTGTTCAGATATTCAGTCTATTGGAACATGTATTCTTGTGTATGAAGCACATTTGTAAATATATCCCTAGTGTGGAGTTGTGAATTCTCAGTGCTACGCTCCCATTTGTCTAGTGGTTGAAGATCATTCATTGTGAATTCCCAAGGTTTCTACACCATGACCCTAACCCTGTCCCTAAACCTCTAACCCTAACCCTAAACCTAACCCTAAGCTGCGCCTGAAACCTAGCTAGCCCAAAAAATCTTATCCTAACCCTAACCCTAGCCCGAACCCCAATTCTCTAACCTTAACACCAGAACTAACCTCGATGACGTCATCACTCCCAGCAGGTCCCCTGGCCAAATCATCATCACCTGGGATCACTTGAGCCTGCCCACGTGGCCCCTCCCCCTTGGTGACGTCATCACTTCTGGTTTAAGGGCCTAACCAGGCTTTTCTCCAAAACGCCAATGAATTATCCCTGAATTATAAATGTAACGAATATCCGATTTGGTTCCATGTTCTTTGAACATGATTTCCGTGTCATGAAACAATGTGTTACAGATATTAAGGCCCTTTATTCACGTATTCCTAGTGTTTGAAGCACTTTCTTATATATTCACCTAGTTTATCATTGTGAATTTCCCGAGTTGGAGTTACTTACTTCCAGTGACTCTAGCGCCTTCACTGTGAATTCCAATTTGGTTAAACAGGGGTTTTTTTACAAATATACCAGCACTTTAACCATTATTACCACTTGAAAGTCTATCCTACTTTCACAGCGCTTTGGATACATATTCCCAGTATTTCAAAATTCAGTAGAGATGGTCGGCTTCTAAAACGGATTCCAAGAGTTCTAGAGACACTCTGGCACATCCTCCAGGTCTGTGCTTTTGAGCTCTGAGAGTTTTAACTTTAACACGGGTGTCTACTGGCTTTTTAAAGGCACATTAAAACACTACTTGGAACACTACCCTAAGTACCATTTTCATTTCTTAGTGTTCTCAATATTTTCATACTGTTCTATAGCTCTAGGAAAATGATTTTTCAGTGTTTCATCAACTCCTTTTCCCGGAAACACCAACTCCTTTTAACGGGAAAAATAAATGTAAACAGTGTCACACTCGGTTCACAGCTGTTTGAACAAGATTTTCCAGTGACAAAATTGTGCTGTTCAGATATTCAGTCTATTGGAACATGTATTCTTGTGTATGAAGGACATTTGTAAATATTTCCCTAGTCTGGAGTTGTGAATTCTCAGTGCTATGCTCCCATTTGTCCAGTGGTTGAATATCATTCATTGTCAATTCCCAAAGTTACTTCACCATGACCCTAACCCTGTCCCTAAACCTCTAACCCTAACCCTAAACCTAACCCTAACCTGTGCCTGAAACCTAGCTAGCCCGAAATCTTATCCTAACCCTAACCCTATCCAGAACCCCAATTCTCTAACCCTAAAACCAGAACTAACCTCGATGATGTCATCACTGCCAGCAGGGCCCTGGCCAAATCATCATCACCTGGGATCACTTGAGCCTGCCCACGTGACCCCTCCACCTTGGTGACGTCATCACTTCTAGTTTAAGGGCCTAACCAGGCTTTTCTCAAAAACCCCAACTCATTGTCCCTGAATTATAAATGTAACCATTATCCCACTCGGTTCTATGTTCTTTGAAAATTATTTACATGTCATAAAACAATGTGATACAGATATTAAGGCCCTTCATTCAGGAAATCCTAGTGTTTGAAGCACTTTCTTATATATTCACCTAGGTTGTCATTGTGAATTTCCTGAGGTGGAGACACTTTCTTTCAATGACTCAAGCTCCTTTTTGTGAATTCCAATGTTTTTAAACAGCGTTTTGTTACAAATATACCAGCACATTAAACATTATTACCACTTGAAAGTCTATCCTACCTTCACAGCGCTTTGGATATATATTCCAAGTATTTCAAAATTCAGTAGAGATGTTTGGGTTCTAAAACGTATTCCAAGAGTTCTAGAGACACTCTGCCCCATCCCCCAGGTCTGTTGTTTTGAGTTCTGAGCGTTTTCATTTTAACACGGGTGTCATACCGTCTTTTTAAAGCACATTAAAACACTACTTGGAACAGTAGCCTAACTACAATTTTCATTTCTTAGTGTTCTCAATATTTTCATACTGTTCTATAGCTCTAGGAAAATGAATTTTTCAGTGTTTTTCCCCAACTCCTTTTCCCGGAAACACCAACTCCTTTTGTACAGTTGAATGCTACTTATCAGTGAATTCTATTGCTTTCAAAGACTGGTTTAATGTGCAGTTGCTCTATTTCAAGAATTTCTGCCAGGTACAACATCCATTCTAGACTATAGACTTACATTTTGATGTCTTGTCCACTTGTTCTCTCACAATTCTGTTATATTCATTATTATTTGCTCTGAATTGCTACTTGTTTCTTGCAGTGTCCTATAATTTACCTTTTGCTCTACTGATGGTACCTCCCCACATATAAAAACAACTTTGTACACTCTTCTCTGAACTTGAGAAGCTATATACACTTGTCTCTCAACTGTTTTACAGTTTAATATTACTTTGCAGTGAATTCTTTTGCTTTCAAAGACTCATTTATTGTGTACTTCCTCTATTTCAAGGATTTCTGCAGTGTATAACATCCTTTCTAGACTATAGTCTTACGTTTTGATGTCACTTCCTCTTTTCTCTCACAATTCTGTTATATTCATTATTATTTTATATGAATTACTAGCGGTTGTTTGCAGTGTTCTATTATTGGCCTTCTGCTGTAATTATGGGACTTCCCCACATGTACAACTTTGTACACTCTTCTCTGAACTTGAGAAGCTATATACACTGTTTTATCAACTGTTGTACAGTAGAATGCTACTTTGCTGAATTCTATTGCTTTCAAAGACTGGTATAATGTGCACTTGCTCTATTTCAAATATTTCTGCAGGGTACAACATCCATTCCACACTATAGACTTACATATTGATGTCTTTTCCACTTGTTCTCTCACAGTTCAGTTATATTCATTGTTATTGGGTCTGAATTACTACTGGTTTCTGGCAGTGTCCTATAACTGGCCTTCTCCTCTACTTATGGGACTTAACCACATTTACAAAGAACTTTATACACTCTTCTGTGAACTAGAGAAGCTATATAAACTTGTCTCTCAACTGTTTTACAGTTTAATGCTACCTTTCAGTGAATTCTAGTGGTTTCAAGTCCCATTTAATGTGCACTTTGCTCTATTTAAAGGGTTTTCTACAGTGTACAAAGATCTTTCTATACTTCAGACTTACATTTTGATGGCTTTTGTACTTGTTCTATCACAATAATGTTATATTCATTGTTATTTGCTCTGAATTACTAGTGGTTCCTTGCAGTGTCCTATAATTGGCCCGCTCCTGTACTTTTGCGAATTCCTCACATGTACAAACAACTTTGTACACTCTTCTCGGAACTTGAGAAGCTATATACACTTTTCTCTCAACTGTTGTACAGTTCAATGCTACTTTGCAGTGAATTCTAGTGGTTTCAGAGACTGGTTTAATGAGCACTTGCTCTATTTCAAGAATTTCTGCAGGGAACAACATCCATTCTAGACTATAGCCTTAAATTTTGATGTCTTTTCCACTTGTTCTCTCACAATTCATTTATATTCATTGTTAATGGCTCTGAATTACTACTGGTTTCTTGCAGTGTCCTATAACTGGGCTTTTCCTCTACTTATGGGACTTAACCACATTTACAAAGAACTTTATACACTCTTCTGTGAACTAGAGAAGGTATATAATCTTGTCTCTCAACTGTTTTACAGTTTTAATGCAACCTTCAGGGAATTCTAGTTTGTTCAAAGTCTGGTTTAATGTGCACTTTGCAATATTTAAAAGGTTTTCTGCAGTGTACAATGATCTTTCTGTACTACAGACTTAAATTCCCAATTTTGTTTTATTCATTGTTATTTGCTCTGAATTACTAGTGGTTCCTTGCAGTGTCCTATAATTGGCGTTCTGCTGTACTTTTGGGACTTCACCCCATGTACAAACAACTTTATACACTCCTCTGTGAACTAGAGAAGCTATATACACTTGTTTCTCAACTGTTTTATAGTTAATGCTACTTTTCCGTGAATTCTAGTGGTTTCAAAGACTGGCTTCATGGGCACTTGCTCTATTTTATGGATTTCTGCATTGTGACAAGACCTTTCTGGACTATAGACTTACATTTTAATGTCTATTCCACTTATTCTATCACAATTTTGTTCTGTTCACTATTATTTTCTCTCAATTACTAGTGGTTCCTTGCAGTGTCCCATCATTGGCCTTCTGCTCTAATTATGGGACCTTTTCACATATACAAACACCTTTGTCCACTCTTCTCTGAACTTGAGAAGCTTGTCTCTCAACTGTTGTACAATTTAATGCTAGTTTGCAGTGAATTCTATTGCTTTCAACGATTGGATTAAACGTGCACTTGCTCTCTTTCAAGGATTTCTGCAGGTTACAATATTTTTTCTATAATGTAGGCGTGCATTTTGATTTCTTTTCCACTTGTTCTCTCACAATTCAGGTATATTTGTTATTGGCCCTGAATTACTACTGGTTTCTGGCAGTGTCCTATAACTGGCCTTCTGCTCTATTTATGGGACTTAACCACATTTACAAACAACTTTATAAACTCCTCTGTGAACTAGAGAAGCTATATAAACTTGTCTCTCAACATTTTTTCCAGTTTAGTGCTACCTTTCAGTGAATTCTAGTGTTTTCAAAGACTGGTTTAATGTGCACTTGCGCCAGTTCAAGGATTTCTGCAGTGGGCAAAGACCTTTCTAGACTATAGACATACATTTTGATGTCTTTTCCACTTCGTCGATCACTATTCTGTTCTATTCACTATTATTTGCTCTGAATTACTACTGGTTTCTTGCAGTGTCCTATAACTGGCCTTCTCCTCTACTTATGGGACTTAACCACATTTACAAAGAACTTTATACACTCTTCTGTGAACTAGAGAAGCTATATAAACTTGTCTCTCAACTGTTTTACAGTTTAATGCTACCTTTCAGTGAATTCTAGTGGTTTCAAAGTCTGGTTTAATGTGCACTTTGCTCTATTTAAAAGGGTTTTCTGCAGTGAACAAAGATCTTTCTATACTACAGACTTACATTTTGATGGCTTTTCCACTTCTTCCATAACAATTCTGTTCTATTCACTATTATTTGCTCTGAATTACTACTGGTTCCTTGCAGTTTCCTGTAATTGGCCTTCTCCTGTACTTTTGGGACTTCCCCACATGTACAAATGACTTTGTACACTCCTCTGAACGTGAGAAGCTTGTCTCTCAACTGTTGTACAGTTGAATGCTAGTTTGCAGTGAATTCTATTGCTTTCAACGATTGGATTAAATGTGCACTTGCTCTATTTCAAGGATTTCTGCAGTGTACAACATCCTTTCTAGACTATAGACTTACATGTTGATGTCTTTTCCACTTGTTCTATCACAATTCTGTTCTATTCACTATTTATTTTTCTTTGTTTTCACTAGAAATTAATGCTTTATTTTTTTAAATTTCTTTATTGATTAAGGTATCACATATTTGTCCTCATCCCCCATTCCCATCCCACACCCCTCCCCACACATGCCCCACCCCCCTGTTGTCCTTAACTGCTGGTTAGGCTCATATGCTTGCACACAAGTCCTTTGGTGGATCTCTCCCTTTTACGCCCACCCTTCCCTACCCTCCCTCTGAGTCCCGACAGTTTGATCCATGCCTCCTTCTTTCTGGGTCTGTTCTTGTTCATCAGTCTATGTTGTTCATTATTTACCCTAGATGAGTGAGATCATGTGCTATTAGAAATACACTTATAAGAACTGAAAATGAGACAAGCAATAATGTTTATGGTGACAGGCAAATGAATCAGTCTGTAGTGAGTTTCCTTCTGGGCCAACAGTTCTTTTGAGACCCAATTTCAATGTCCAACAGTTCCTTATGTGTACATGTCAGCACTGACATTACAGTTCTGGATGGTGGACAAATGGTGGTAATGCAGGTCCGACTCTCTCTGGTTTGGTCCTGGGCAACCTGCAGTAATGCACAGCTGCTAACTGGTAGTATGGGAAGGCCACATCAGCGTCTTCCATCTCTGGACTGCTTCTCTTATCTCTTCATGGCTGGAGTAGTCCTGTTGTTTCCTCTCTGTTGCTGGAATCCACATGGTCTGGAATTGTTTTCTCTGAAAACATACAAACATATTCTCGAACAAAAGTTAATAAAGGAATATTTTCTATAAATTTGACTTGGGATCCTATTTGATTTTTTGCCCAAATGATTTTTCCCCTGGCTTCTTTTGAAACCTTGTGTGTGTTGTTCATGGGTGTCTTGCTTTTAGCCTTACAATTAATATTCTAAAGTATTAATTTTCTAGAGGTAACTATTCACTACTATTTGCTCTGAATTACCAGTGGTTCCTTGCAGTGTCCTATAATTGGCCTTCTCCTGTACTTTTGGGACTTCCCCATATGTACAAACGACTTTGTCCACTCTTCTCTGAACTTGAGAAGCTATATACACTTTTATCTCAACTGTTGTACAGTTGAATGCTACTTTCAGTGAATTCTATTGCTTTCAAAGACTGGTTTAATGTGCACTTGCTGTATGTCAAGGATTTCTGCAGGAAACCACATCCTTTCTAGACTATAGACTTACATTTTGATGTCTTTTCCAGTTGTTCTCTCACAATTCAGTCATATTCATTGTTATTTGCTCTGAATTACTACTGGTTTCTTGCAGTGTCCTATAATTGGCTTTCTGCTCTACATATGGGACTTCACCACATGTAAAAACAACTTTATACACTCCTCTGTGAACCAGAGAAGCTATATAAACTTGACTCTCAACTGTTTTACAATTGAATACTACTTTGCAGTGAATTCTTTTGGTTTCAAATACTGGTTTAATGTGCACTTGCTCTATTTCAAGGATTTCCGCAGTGTATAACATCCTTTCTGGACTATCGACTTACATTTTGATGTCTTTTCCCCTTCGTCCATCACAATTCTGTTCTATTCACTATTATTTGCTCTGAATTACTAGTGGGTCCTTGCAGTGTCCTATAATTGGCCTGCTCCTGTAATTTTAGGTCTTCCCCACATGTACAAACAACTTTGTACACTCTTCTCTGAACTTGAGAAGCTATATACACTTGTCTCTCAACTGTTGTACAGTTGAATGCTACTTTGCAGTGAATTCTATTGCTTTCAAAGCCTTGTTTAATGTGCACTTGCTCTATTTCAAGGATTTCTGCAGGTTACAATATTTTTTCTATAATGTAGGCGTGCATTTTGATTTCTTTTCCACTTGTTCTCTCACAATTCAGGTATATTTGTTATTGGCCCTGAATTACTACTGGTTTCTGGCAGGGTCCTATAACTGGCCTTCTGCTCTATTTAATGGACTTAATCACAATTACAAACAACTTTATAAACTCCTCTGTGAACTAGAGAAGCTATATAAACTTGTCTCTCAACTTTTTTTCCAGTTTAGTGCTACCTTTCAGTGAATTCTAGTGCTTTCAAAGACTGGTTTAATGTGCACTTGCTCTAGTTCAAGGATTTCTGCAGTGGGCAAAGACCTTTCTAGACTATAGACTTACATTTTGATGTCTTTTCCACCTCTTCGATCACTATTCTGTTCTATTCACTATTATTTGCTCTGAATTACTACTGGTTTCTTGCAGTGTCCTCTAACTGGCCTTCTGCTCTACTTATGGGACTTAACCACATTTACAAAGAACTTTATACACTCTTCTGTGAACTAGAGAAGCTATATAAACTTGTCTCTCAACTGTTTTACAGTTTAATGCTACCTTTCAGTGAATTCTAGTGGTTTCAAAGTCTGGTTTAATGTGCACTTTGCTCTATTTTAAAGGGTTTTTTCTGCAGTGAACAAAGATCTTTCTATACTACAGACTTACATTTTGATGGCTTTTCCACTTCTTCCATAACAATTCTGTTCTATTCACTATTATTTGCTCTGAATTACTACTGGTTCCTTGCAGTTTCCTGTAATTGGCCTTCTCCTGTACTTTTGGGACTTTCCCCACATGTACAAATGACTTTGTACACTCCTCTGAACGTGAGAAGCTTTCTCTCTCAACTGTTGTACAGTTGAATGCTAGTTTGCAGTGAATTCTATTGCTTTCAACGATTGGATTAAATGTGCACTTGCTCTATTTCAAGGATTTCTGCAGTGTACAACATCCTTTCTAGACTATAGACTTACATGTTGATGTCTTTTCCACTTGTGCTATCACAATTCTGTTCTATTCACTATTTATTTTTCTTTGTTTTCACTAGAAATTAATGCTTTATTTTTTTAAATTTCTTTATTGATTAAGGTATCACATATTTGTCCTCATCCCCCATTCCCATCCCCACACCCCTCCCCACACATGGCCCACCCCCCTGTTGTCCTTAACCGCTGGTTAGGCTCATATGCTTGCACACAAGTCCTTTGGTTGATCTCTCCCCTTTACCCCCACCCTTCCCTACCCTCCCTCTGAGGCCCGACAGTTTGATCCATGCATCCTTCTTTCTGGGTCTTTTTTGTTCATCAGTCTATGTTGTTCATTATTTACCCTAGATGAGTGAGATCATGTGCTATTAGAAATACACTTATAAGAACTGAAAATGAGACAAGCAATAATGTTTATGGTGACAGGCAAATGAATCAGTCTGTAGTGAGTTTCCTTCTGGGCCAACAGTTCTTTTGAGACCCAATTTCAATGTCCAACAGTTCCTTATGTGTACATGTCAGCACTGACATTACAGTTCTGGATGGTGGACAAATGGTGGTAATGCAGGTCCGACTCTCTCTGGTTTGGTCCTGGGCAACCTGCAGTAATGCACACAGCTGCTAACTGGTAGTATGGGAAGGCCACATCAGCGTCTTCCATCTCTGGACTGCTTCTCTTATCTCTTCATGGCTGGAGTAGTCCTGTTGTTTCCTCTCTGTTGCTGGAATCCACATGGTCTGGAATTGTTTTCTGAAAACATACAAACATATTCTCGAACAAAAGTTAATAAAGGAATATTTTCTATAAATGTGACTTGGGATCCTATTTGATTTTTTGCCCAAATGATTTTTCCCCTGGCTTCTTTTGAAACCTTGTGTGTTGTTCATGGGTGTCTTGCTTTTAGCCTTACAATTAATATTCTAAAGTATTAATTTTCTAGAGGTAACTATTCACTACTCTTTGCTCTGAATTACTAGTGGTTCCTTGCAGTGTCCTATAATTGGCCTTCTCCTGTACTTTTGGGACTTCCCCATATGTACAAACGACTTTGTCCACTCTTCTCTGAACTTGAGAAGCTATATACACTTTTATCTCAACTGTTGTACAGTTGAATGCTACTTTCAGTGAATTCTATTGCTTTCAAAGACTGGTTTAATGTGCACTTGCTGTATGTCAAGGATTTCTGCAGGGAACCACATCCTTTCTAGACTATAGACTTACATTTTGATGTCTTTTCCAGTTGTTCTCTCACAATTCAGTCATATTCATTGTTATTTGCTCTGAATTACTACTGGTTTCTTGCAGGGTCCTATAATTGGCTTTCTGCTCTACATATGGGACTTCACCACATGTAAAAACAACTTTATACACTCCTCTGTGAACTAGAGAAGCTATATAAACTTGACTCTCAACTGTTTTACAATTGAATAATACTTTGCAGTGAATTCTTTTGGTTTCAAATACTGGTTTAATGTGCACTTGCTCTATTTCAAGGATTTCCGCAGTGTATAACATCCTTTCTGGACTATCGACTTACATTTTGATGTCTTTTCCCCTACGTTCATCACAATTCTGTTCTATTCACTATTATTTGCTCTGAATTACTAGTGGGTCCTTGCAGTGTCCTATAATTGACCTGCTCCTGTACTTTTAGGTCTTCCCCACATGTACAAACAACTTTGTACACTCTTCTCTGAACTTGAGAAGCTATATACACTTGTCTCTCAACTGTTGTACAGTTGAATGCTACTTTGCAGTGAATTCTATTGCTTTCAAAGCCTTGTTTAATGTGCACTTGCTCTATTTCAAGGATTTCTGCAGGTTACAATATTTTTTCAATAATGTAGGTGTGCATTTTGATTTCTTTTCCACTTGTTCTCTCACAATTCAGGTATATTAGTTATTGGCCCTGAATTACTACTGGTTTCTGGCAGTGTCCTCTAACTGGCCTTCTGCTCTATTTAATGGACTTAACCACATTTACAAACAACTTTATAACTCCTCTGTGAACTAGAGAAGCTATATAAACTTGTCTCTCAACTTTTTTCCAGTTTAGTGCTACCTTTCAGTGAATTCTAGTGCTTTCAAAGACTGGTTTAATGTGCACTTGCTCTAGTTCAAGGATTTCTGCAGTGGGCAAAGACCTTTCTAGACTATAGACTTACATTTTGATGTCTTTTCCACTTCTTCGATCACTATTCTGTTCTATTCACTATTATTTGCTCTGAATTACTACTGGTTTCTTGCAGTGTCCTATAACTGGCCTTCTCCTCTACTTATGGGACTTAACCACATTTACAAAGAACTTTATACACTCTTCTGTGAACTAGAGAAGCTATATAAACTTGTCTCTCAACTGTTTTACAGTTTAATGCTACCTTTCAGTGAATTCTAGTGGTTTCAAAGTCTGGTTTAATGTGCACTTTGCTCTATTTAAAAGGTTTTCTGCAGTGTACAAAGATCTTTCTATACTACAGACTTACATTTTGATGGCTTTTCCACTTCTTCCATCACAATTCTGTTCTATTCACTATTATTTGCTATGAATTACTACTGGTTCCTTGCAGTTTCCTGTAATTGGCCTTCTCCTGTACTTTTGGGACTTCCCCACATGTACAAATGACTTTGTACACTCTTCTCTGAACGTGAGAAGCTTCTCTCTCAACTGTTGTACAGTTTAATGCTAGTTTGCAGTGAATTCTATTGCTTTCAACGATTGGATTAAATGTGCACTTGCTCTCTTTCAAGGATTTCTGCAGTGTACAACATCCTTTCTAGACTATAGACTTACATTTTGATGTCTTTTCCACTTGTTCTATCACAATTCTGTTCTATTCACTATTTATTTTTCTTTGTTTTCACTAGAAATTAATGCTTTATTTTTTAAAATTTCTTTATTAAGGTATCACATATTTGTCCTAATCCCCCAATCCCATCCCACACCCCTCCCCACACATGGCCCACCCCCCTGTTGTCCTTAACCGCTGGTTAGGCTCATATGCTTGCACACAAGTCCTTTGGTTGTTCTCTCCCTTTTACACCCACCCTTCCCTACCCTCCCTCTGAGTCCCGACAGTTTGATCCATGCCTCCTTCTTTCTGGGTCTGTTCTTGTTCATCAGTCTATGTTGTTCATTATTTACCCTAGATGAGTGAGATCATGTGCTATTAGAAATACACTTATAAGAACTGAAAATGAGACAAGCAATAATGTTTATGGTGACAGGCAAATGAATCAGTCTGTAGTGAGTTTCCTTCTGGGCCAACAGTTCTTTTGAGACCCAATTTCAATGTCCAACAGTTCCTTATGTGTACATGTCAGCACTGACATTACAGTTCTGGATGGTGGACAAATGGTGGTAATGCAGGTCCGACTCTCTCTGGTTTGGTCCTGGGCAACCTGCAGTAATGCACAGCTGCTAACTGGTAGTATGGGAAGGCCACATCAGCGTCTTCCATCTCTGGACTGCTTCTCTTCTGTCTTCATGGCTGGAGTAGTCCTGTCGATTCCTCTCTGATGCTGGAATCCACATGGTCTGGAATTGTTTTCTGAAAACATACAAACATTTTCTCGAACAAAAGTTAATAAAGGAATATTTTGTATAAATTTGACTTGGGATCCTATTTGATTTTTTGCCCAAATGATTTTTCCCCTGGCTTCTTTTGAAACCTTGTGTGTTGTTCATGGGTGTCTTGCTTTTAGCCTTACAATTAATATTCTAAAGTATTAATTTTCTAGAGGTAACTATTCACTACTATTTGCTCTGAATTACTAGTGGTTCCTTGCAGTGTCCTATAATTGGCCTTCTCCTGTACTTTTGGGACTTCCCCATATGTACAAACGACTTTGTCCACTCTTCTCTGAACTTGAGAAGCTATATACACTTTTATCTCAACTATTGTACAGTTGAATGCTACTTTCAGTGAATTCTATTGCTTTCAAAGACTGGTTTAATGTGCACTTGCTGTATTTCAAGGATTTCTGCAGGGAACCACATCCTTTCTAGACTATAGACTTACATTTTGATGTCTTTTCCAGTTGTTCTCTCACAATTCAGTCCTATTTCATTTTTATTAGCTCTGAATTACTACTGGTTTCTTACAGTGTCCTATAATTGGCTTTCTGCTCTACATATGTGTCTTCCCCACATGTACAAACAACTTTATACACTCTTCTGTGAACTAGAGAAGCTATATAAACTTATCTCTCAACTGTTTTATAGTTTAATGCTACTTTTCAGGAACTTCTAGTCATTTGAAAGACTGGCTTCATGGGCACTTGCTCTACTTCAAGGATTTCTGCAGTATACAACATCCTTTCCTGACTACAGACATACATTTTGAAGTCTTTTCTACTTGTTCTATCAAAATTCCGTTATATTAATTATTATTTGCTCTGAATTACCACTGTTTTCTTGCAACATCCTATAATTGGCCTTCTGCTCTACTTCTAGGACTTCATCACATGTCAAAAAAACTATATACACTCTTCTGTGAACTTTAGAAGCTATATACACTTGTCCCTCAACTGTTTTAAAGTTTAATGCTACTTTTCGGTGAATTACAGTTGTTTTAAAGACCGGTTTAATGTGCACTGGCTGTATTTCAAGGATTTCTGCAGTGTCTTACATACTTTCTGTATTGTAGACTTACATTTTGATGACTTTCCCATGTCTTCTCTCACAATTCTGTTATATTCATTATTATTGGCTCTGATTTACTACTGGTTTTTGCAGTGTCTATAATAGGCCTTTTGCTCTACTTATGGGACTTCCCCACATGTACAAACATTATACACTCTTCTGTGAACTTGAGAAGCTATATACACTTGTCTGTCACCTGTTTTACAGTTTATTGCTACTTTGTAGTGTATTCTAGTGGTACTAAAGCTGCTTAAATGTTCTATATGCTATATTCTAGGATTTCCTGCATTGTATGAAACACTTTAATTACTATATCCTAACATTGTGATGTATTTTCCCTTTATTCTCTAGCTATTCTGTTCAATTCACTGCTATTTCGCCGTTATTCCTAGTCTTGAGTACAATGTCTTACAACTGGCTTTCTTCAGCAATTACCAGGCTTACCTACATTGTACAAACACCTTTCTACACTGCTCTCTGAATTGGAGAAGCAATATACACTAGTCTGTGAAGTATGTTTTACAGTTTAATGCTACATTTTTATGAAATATAGTGGTTTTAAAAACACCGGTATAATGTGCCCTTTCTGTATTTCAGGGATATCTGCAGTGTCTAACATACTTTCTATATTGTAGACTTACATTTTGATGTCTTTCCCACGTGATCTCTCACAATTCTGTTATTATTTGCTCTGATTTAATACTGGTTTCTTGCAGTGTCGTATAATTGGCCTTTTGCTGTACTTATGGGACTTCACCACATGTACAAACTACTTTGTACATGCTTCTGTTAACTGGAGACGCTATATACACTTGTCTGTCAACTGTTTTACTGTTTAATGCTACATTTCAGTGAATTCCAGTGGTTTCAAAGACTGATTTAATATGCACTTGCTCTACTTCAAGGATATCTGCAGTGTTTCAAAACCCTTCTATATTGTATATTACATTTTGATGACTTTTCCACTTGTTCTCTCACAATTCTGTTCGATTCACTAGAAATCCTAGAATAGAGCAAACAGCATATTTAAGCAGCTTTAGTACCAATAGAATTCAATACAAAGTAGTAACACACTGTAAAATGGTAAAACACGTAACTAGACAATTGTATATAGCTTCTCAGATTCAGAGAGGTGTGTATAACGTTGTTTGTACATGTGGTGACGTTTCATAAGTAGAGAAGACGGCCAATTATAGGACATTTCAGAGCACAGAGCAAATAATATTGAATAGAACAGAATTTTGAGAATACAAGAGGAAAGGACATCAAAATGTAAGTTTACAGTATACAAAGGATGTTGTACACTGCAGAAATTCTTGATACAAAGCAAGTGCACATTAAACTGATATTTAAAACCACTATAATTCACCGAAAAGTAGCATTAAAATGTAAAACATACTTGGAAGAAAAGACTATATTTCTTCTCCACTTCAGAGAGCAGTGTAGAAAGGTGCTTCTACAATGTAGGTAAGTCCGGTAACTGCAACAGAAAAACAGCTGTAAGACATTGTAAGCAAGACTATAAATAAAGGCGAAATAGCAGTGAAATGAAGAGAATAGCTAGAGAGTCAAGGGAAAGTACATCACAATGTTAGGATATAGTAAGGAAAGTATTTCATACAATGTGGGCAATCCTACAATAGAGCAAATAGCACATTTAAACAGCTTTAGACTTCACTAGAATTCACTACAAAGTAGCAATCAACTGTAAAAGAGGTGAGAGACAAGTGTATATAGATTCCCAAGTTCAGAGTAGAGAGTATAAAGTGGAAAGTAACATGCGTATAATAGGGCTGCCAGAAGGACAAGAGAGCAGCAGGGATTAGAAAATCTATTTGAAGAAATAATGACAGAAAAAACTTCCCGGATATGGGAAAGATAAAAGTTACGCAAGTACAGAGAGTCCCCAAGCAGGATCAACCCCAAAAGACCCACACCAAGACATGTCATAATCTCAATGGCAAATATAAATGATAAAGAGAGAATCTTAAAGGCAGCAAGAGAGAGACAGAGAGTTACCTACAAAGGAACACCCATCAGATTGTCAAATGATTACTCAACAGAAACACACAACAAGCTAGAAGTGAATGGAAGGAGGTATACAAAGTGTTGCAAAGCAAAGGACTGAATCCAAGAATACTATATCCAGCAAGACTATCAATCAAAATTGAAGGGGAAATCAGGAGCTTCGCAGACAAAAAAAAAAGACTCAGGGAGTTTATCACCACCAAACCAGCAATGCAAAGAATTGCTAAAGGGAATACTGTAAAAAGAAGAAAATAAACAGGTAAGAAGGAATACAGACACAAAAATAGATATGACTACAAACAAATACCTTTTCAGTAATAACTTTAAATGTAAACGGACTAAATGCTCCAATCAAAAGACATCGAGTGGCTGAATGGATAAAAAAAGCATGACCCATATATATGCTGTCTACAAGAGACCCACCTCAGAACAAGAGACTCACACAGATTGAAAGTGAAGGGATGGAAAAATATCTTCCAGGCAAATGGAAATGAAAAAAAAAAAGCTGGGGTAGCAATACTTATATCTGACAAATTAGACCTCAAAGTAAATGCCATAACAAGAGATAAGGGAAGGCCACTTCATAATACTAAAGGGAGAAATCCAACAAGAAGAAATAATTCTGGTAAACATATACGCTCCCAATATAGGAGCACCCAAATACATAAAAAAACTCCTGGAGGATATCAAGGGAGAGATTAATAGCAATACAATCATAGTAGGAGACTTTAATACCCCACTATCACCATTGGGACAAATCCTCTAAACAAAAAAATCAGCAAAGAAACAGCAATCCTAAATGACTCACTAGACCAGATGGAATTAATTGACATCTTCAGAACATTTCACCCCAAAGCCACAGAATATACATTCTTCTCAAGTGCACATGGGTCATTTTCAAAAGATAGACCATATGCTGGGTCACAGGCAAAGTCTCTTCAAATTCAAGAAGATAGAAATTATATCAAGCATCTTCTCAGATCACAGTGGCATAAAACTGGAAATCAAACTACAATAAATACAATCCAAAGAAATCAAACACATGGAGACTAAACAGCATGCTATTAAACAAGGACTGGGTCACCAGAGAGATCAAGGAAGAAATAAAAAACATCATGGCAACAAATGACAATGAAAACACAACAATCCAAAATCTATGGGACACAGCGAAAGCAGTCTTGAGAGGGAAGTTCATAGCTCTACAAGCCTATTGCAAAAAACAAGAAACAATGGTAATAAATTACCTAACCCTACAACTCAAAGAGCTAGAAAAAGAGCAGCAAGAAAAGCCCAGTGTAACCAGAAGGAAGGAAATAACAAAGATCAGAGCGGAGATAAATGACATAGAGACCAAAGAAACAATACAAAAGATCAACAAAACCAAGAGCTGGTTCTTTGAAAAGATAAACAAGATTGATGGACCTCTAGCCAGGCTCACCAAGAAGCAAAGAGAGAGGGACCCAAATAAACAAAATCAGAAATGAAAGAGGTGAAATAACAACAGACCCCGCTGAGATACAAAGGATTGTTACAAAATACTACGAACAGCTCTATTTCCAACAAACTGGACAACCTGGAGGAAATGGACATATTCCTAGAAAAATACAACCTTCCAAAAATCAATCAAGAAGAATCTCAACAGCTCAATAGGCCAATAACTATGGACGAAATTGAAGAAGTCATCAAAAAGCTTCCGGCAAACAAAAGCCCGGGGCCTGACGGCTTCACAGGAGAGTTCTACCAAACATTCAAGGAAGAACTAAAACCTATCCTCCTCAGACTATTCCAAAAAAATTCAAGAGGAAGGAACACTTCCAAGCTCCTTCTATGAAGCCAGCATCACCCTAATACCAAAACCAGATAAAGACAACACAATGAAAGAGAATTACAGACCAATATCCCTCATGAACATAGATGCCAAAATCTCAACAAAATTCTAGCAAATCGGCTCCAGCAGTACATCAGAAAGATCATACACCATGACCAAGTAGGATTTATCCCAGGGAATGCAAGGATGGTACAATATCCGCAAATCAATAAACGTGATACATCACATAAACAAAATTGAGAGATAAAAATCACATAGTCATATCAATTGATGCAGAAAAAGCATTTGACAAAATCCAACACCCTTTCTTGATAAAAAACTCTCAACAAGGTGGGAATGGAAGGCTCATACCTCAACATAATAAAAGCTATATATGATAAACCCACAGCAAACATCATACTCAATGGACAAAAGCTAAAAACATTTCCCCTAAGAACAGGAACAAGACAGGGATGCCCACTCTCACCACTCCTGTTTGACATAGTACTGGAAGTATTAGCTAATGCAATTAGACAAGAAGAAGAAATAAAAGGCATCCAAATTGGAAAAAGAACAAGTAAAGCTGTCTTTATTTGCAGACGACATGATATTGTACATAAAAAATCCGAAAGACTCCGTCAAAAAAACTAATAGACTTAATAAATGAATTCGGCAATGTAGCAGGATACAAAAATTAACGCCAAGAAATCTATGGCCTTTCTATACACCAATAGTGAACTTACAGACAGAGAGACTAAAAAGGCAATCCCATTTACCATCGCACCAAAAAAATTAAGATACCTAGGAATAAACTTAACTAAGGAGGTAAAAGACCTATACACGGAAAACTACAGGACACTGAAAAAAGAGATAGAGGAAGACGTAAACAGATGGAAGAACATACCATGTTCATGGATTGGTAGAATCAACATCATTAAAATGTCCATACTACCCAAAGCAATCTATAGATTCAATGCACTCCCCATTAAAATACCAACGGCATATTTCACAGACCTTGAAAGAACTCTCCAAAAATTCATCTGGAATAAAAAAAAGACCCCGAATAGCCACAGCAATCCTGAGAAAGAAGAATAAAGTAGGAGGGATCTCAATACCAGATTTCAAGCTGTATTACAAAGCCACTATTCTCAAAACAGCCTGGTACTGGCACAAGAACAGACATATAGATCAATGGAACAGAATAGAGAATCCAGATATTGATCCAAACCACTATGCTCAATTAATATTTGACAAAGGAGGCATGAACATACAATGGAATAAAGACAGTCTCTTCAATAAATGGTGTTGGGAAAATTGGACAGACACATGCAAAAAAATGAAGCTAGATCACCAACTTACACCATACACAAAAATAAACTCAAAATGGATACAGGACTTAAACATAAGACGGGAAACCATAAAAAATACTAGAGGAATCCACAGGCAGCAAAATCTCAGACATATGTCAAAAGAACTTCTTCACCGATACTGCCCCTAGGGCAATGGAAGCTAAAGAGAAAAATAAACAAATGGGACTACATCAAAATAAAAAGCTTTTTTACAGCAAAAGAAACTATCAACAAAAACAACAAGAAAGCCCACTGCATGGGAGAACATATTTGCAAATGGCATCACTGATAAAGGTTTAATCTCCAACATCTACAGGCAGCTTATACAACTTAATAAAAGGAAGATAAATGATCCAATAAAAAAATGGGCAACGGACCTAAATAGAATCTTTTCCAAAGAAGACAGAAGGAAGGCCAAGAGACACATGAAAAAACATGCTCAAGGTCACTAATTATCCGAGAGATGCAAATCAAAACAACAATGCGCTATCATCTCACACCTGTCAGAATGGCTATCATCAACAAATCAACAAACGACAAGTGTTGGCGAGGATGCGGAGAAAAAGGAACCCTCGTGCACTGCTGGTGGGAATGCAGACTGGTGCAGCCACTGTGGAGAACAGTATGGAGTTTCCTCAAAAAACTGAAAATGGAACTCCCATTTGACCCAGTAATCCCACTCCTAGGAATATATCCTAAGAAACTGGGAACACCAATAAGAAAGGAAATATGCACCCCTATGTTCATAGCAGCACAATTTACAATAGCTAAGATCTGGAAACAGCCTAGGTGCCCAATCAGCAGATGACTGGATCAGAAAACTATGGTACATCTACACAATGGAATATTATGCTGCCATAAAAAAGAAGGAATTCTTACCATTTGCAGCAACCTGGATGGAATTGGAGAACATTTATGTTAAGTGAATATGGGAGTGGGGTGGGGGGGCAATGGTAAGATATGTACACATATAATACCTTAATAAAAAAATTGGAAAAAAAACGAAAGAAGTAGTAATGACAGGCAAATAATAGTGAATTGAACTGATTTGTGAGATAAAAGTAGAAAAGGACAACAAAATATAAGTCTTATAAGTATAGAAAGGCCTTTGTACACTGCGGAAAAACCTTTAAATAGAGCAAAAGTGCACATTGAACAGTCTTTGAAACCACTGGCATGCACTGAAATGTAGCATTAAACAGTTAAAACAGTAGGCAGCAAAGTGTTTGTACCTTCCCAGTAAACAGGAGCATGCACACAGCTGTTTTGTACATGTGGGGAATATGTAAGTAGAGCAAAGTCCCAATTATAGGAAACTGCAAAAAAACCAGCAGCAATCGGAGCCAATAATAATGAAGTATAACAGAATTGTGAGAGACACGTCGGGGAAGCATCAAAATGTAAGTTTACAGTATACAAAGGATGTTGTACACTGCAGAAATCCTTGAAATACAGCAAGTGCACATTAAACCGGTCTTTAAAAACCACTACAATTCACCAAAAAGTAGCATTAAACTGTAAAAACATACTTGGAACACTACCCTAAGTACCATTTTCATTTCTTAGTGTTCTCAATATTTTCATACTGTTCTATAGCTCTAGGAAAATGATTTTTCAGTGTTTCACCAATTCCTTTTCCCGGAAACACCAACTCCTTTTGTACAGTTGAATGCTACTTTCAGTGAATTCTATTGCTTTCAAAGACTGGTATAATGTGCACTTGCTCTATTTCAAGAATTCTGCAGGGAACAACATCCATTCTAGACTATAGACTTACATTTTGATGGCTTTTCCACTTCTTCCATAACAATTCTGTTCTATTCACTATTATTTGCTCTGAATTACTAGTGGGTCCTTGCAGTGTCCTATAATTGGCCTTCTCCTGTACTTTTGGGACTTCCCCATATGTACAAACGACTTTGTCCACTCTTCTCTGAACTTGAGAAGCTATATACACTTGTCTCTCAACTGTTGTACAGTTCAATGCTACTTTGCAGTGAATTCTATTGCTTTCAAAGACTGGTTTAATGTGCACTTGCTCTATTTAAAAGGTTTTCTGCAGTGAACAAAGATCTTTCTATACTACAGACTTACATTTTGATGGCTTTTCCACTTCTTCCATAACAATTCTGTTCTATTCACTATTATTTGCTCTGAATTACTAGTGGGTCCTTGCAGTGTCCTATAATTGGCCCGCTCCTGTACTTTTGGGACTTCCCCACATGTACAAACAACTTTGTACACTCTTCTCTGAACTTGAGAAGCTATATACACTTTTATCTCAACTGTTGTACAGTTGAATGCTACTTTCAGTGAATTCTATTGCTTTCAAAGACTGGTATAATGTGCACTTGCTCTAGTTCAAGGATTTCTGCAGTGTACAAAGATCTTTCTATACTACAGACTTACATTTTGATGGCTTTTCCACTTCTTCCATAACAATTCTGTTCTATTCAC
This sequence comes from Ia io, assembly GCA_025583905.1. Lineage (NCBI taxonomy): Eukaryota > Metazoa > Chordata > Mammalia > Chiroptera > Vespertilionidae > Ia > Ia io. The sequence goes on from JAJQQW010000143.1 coordinate 38,935, forward strand.
TATTATTTGCTCTGAATTACTACTGGTTTCTGGCAGTGTCCTATAATTGGCCTTCTCCTGTACTTTTGGGACTTCCCCACATGTACAAACAACTTTGTACACTCTTCTCTGAACTTGAGAAGCTATATACACTTTTATCTCAACTGTTGTACAGTTGAATGCTACTTTCAGTGAATTCTAGTGCTTTCAAAGACTGGTATAATGTGCACTTGCTGTATGTCAAGGATTTCTGCAGTGGGCAAAGACCTTTCTAGACTATAGACTTACATTTTGATGGCTTTTCCACTTCTTCCATAACAATTCTGTTCTATTCATATTATTTGCTCTGAATTACTAGTGGTTCCTTGCAGTGTCCTATAATTGGCCCGCTCCTGTACTTTTGGGACTTCCCCACATGTACAAACAACTTTATAAACTCCTCTGTGAACTAGAGAAGGTATATAACAGAATTCGTGATGAGTACCACGTGGGAAAGAAACCAAAATATAAGTACTCAGTATAGAAAGTATGTATACACAATGGAAAATCCTTGAAATACAGCAATGTGCACATTAAAACGGTCTTTAAAACACTATAATTGTCTTGAAAGTTGCATTAAACTGTAAAAACACATTGGGAAGACAAGAGTATATTTATCTCCACTTCAGGGACAGCAGTGTAGATAGAGCAAAAGCACTTCTATAGCAGTTGTATTACCTCTTAGAAATCAGTACAAAGAAAGCAATCATAAGAACAGCAGTTGAGGGTACGATTGTACATTGATTCTCATAGTTCAGAGATGGATTGAATAATGTTCTTTGAAAATGCCATGAAGTCTTGAAAGAGAATAGCTGAAGGAGAGTCATTAGGTCACTGCAAGATCACAATCGTTAGGATATAGTAAGGAAAAGCAAATCATTACCAATGGTTTTTTTTTTTTTTTGGGCAATCCTAGATTAGTGCAAAAGCACATATATGCAGTTGTTACCACTAGTAATCACTACAAAGAAGCAATATAAGGACAGCGTGAGGGACGAAGTGTACATAGCCTCTCAAGTTCAGTGTTGTCTTGTTAATGTTCTTTGTACATGTGATGAATCCCCTCAAAAGTATAGCAGGAAGGACCAACTATAGGTCTACAGCAAGAAAGGAAGTAAGTAAGGGCGAGCAAATAATAGTGAATAGAACAGAAATTGTGTGAGAATACAAGTGGAAAAAGACTAACAAAATAATAAGTCTATAGTATAAGAAAAGTGGTCCTTTGTACACTGCAGAAAATCCTTTAAATAGAGCAAGGTACACATTGAACCAGGACTTTGAAACCACTGGAATTACACTGAAAATGTAGCAAACAGTAAAACAGTTGACAGACAAGTGTATATAGCTTTCTCCAGTTTAACAGAAAGCATTGCACAAAAGCTGTTTCTACATGTGGGGAAGTCCATAATTTAGAGCAATGGGGCCAATTATAGGACGCTGCAAGAAACAGTAGCAAATCAATAGGGCAATAATAATGAATAAAACAGAATTGTGAGAGAACACGTGGGAAAGACACCAAAATATAAGTCTACAGTAAAGAAAGTATGTTACAACACTGCAGAAATTCCATGAAATACAGCAAGTGCACATTAAACACGGTCTTTTTAAAACCACTATAATTGTCTGAAAAAGTAGCATGTAAACTGTTAAAACACACTTGGGAGACAAGGAGTATATTTCTTCTCCACTTCAGACAGTAGTGTAGAAAGGTGCATGTACGATGTAGGTAAGTCCTGTAACTGCAACAGAAAGCCAGTTGTAAGACATTTTAAGGGGGAGAGAGAGAGTGTGAGTGAGGAACCCATAGAGGAGAGTGTAGACGTGTAGACGTGTGTGGGTGTGTGTGTGTGTATGAGCTAGGGTCAGTTAGATTCTGCAGGTCTTCCAAGGGGCTGCCTAACCAGGCAGTCCTAGACGGTGGAGCCCCGCGCACAAAGCGGACACTTCTCGGCGGCTGGTGCGGACGCGGAGACCACACCATCTTGAGAAACAGAGCTGCCTGAGACTCGGATCCTGGCTTCTGACACAAACCAGGACCCTGCAGCCACTGGGGACAGAGAACTGCTATCACAGCTTCAGAGGAAGAAACAACAAGAATCCAGACTTTCCCGGCAGATTCCCGTGAGTCAAAGAGCCTATCCCCCTCCCCGCAGGCGCACGCTGATAGCGCCATAGTAACTAATAGACACGCCCCTCGCGCAAGCTGCAGAGCTTTGCGCAGGGACGCGCTCCGCCTTAGGGAATTTGGCGCGCAGGACAGAAGCAGCTCACCTTCGGGGAAATCTGTCAGTGCGCACAGAGGGCTCCCCTTCGGGGAATTGGGGGGAATTTGGCTTGCGGGTCACAGCTCCCCTTCGGGGAATCTTAGAGCGTGCACAAAGGGGCTTCCCTTTGGGGAATTTGGCGCGCAGGACGGACTCCGCCCCTCTTCGGGGATTCTGGGAGAGTGCACAAAGGCAGCTCACCTTCAGGGATTTGAGAGTGTGCGCCCTAGCCGGTTTGGCTCAGTAGTGAGAGCACACACAGGACGCAGCTCCACTTCAGGGAATTTGGCACGCCGGACACAGCTGCCTGGGATCCCTGACTCACAGCGCATTCACACTAAGAGCCAACGACCCCAATTGTTGGTGCATGCACACACAGGGACCCTGATTCTCAACGAGAAACTGCACAAGGCAACAGAGACTCTGACACTCGATTCTTGGTGCAGATACAGGGAAACTCTGACTCCTGGCACATGCTAAGGATCTCATTTTCGGCACATACCAACAGTGTGGTGCTGACAGGGCCCCTGATTCTAAGTGTGCACACGAGACCACACGGAACACTGGGGACACTGACCCTGGGCAAGTCTGGTTCCCACCAACCAAAGGCAGCCACACGTCCTAGTGTCAGAGCACTTCAGTGAAACTCGGGTGGAGCGAAGTCCCCACAGCGCACGGCCGAGGTGCACACAAACGGAAGCTTGAGCTTTCTGGTGATAGCCAGAATGGGGAAACGAAATAACTCACAGAGGAAAGAAAATGTGGAGTCGCCAAGAAAGGAAATTAGTGAAACTGAAGCTTGCAACATGACCGAAAAGGAGTTCAGAGTAATGGTCGTGGAATTTATACATCGGATGGATGAGAAAATCAACAACTTATGCAAGAATCAGGAAGAAATGAAAAGTGATATAGCTACAATCAAAAACACCATGGAAAGTTTCAACAGTAGACTACAAGAAGCAGAGGACCGAATTAGTGAGTTAGAAGATCAGGTACAGAAACAAGCTCAATCTGAACAGCAATTGGAGAAAAAAATTAAAAAGCAGGAGGAAAGCCTAAGGGAGCTTCGGGACAACATGAAGCGAAGTAACATGCGTATAATAGGGCTGCCAGAAGGACAAGAAGAGCAGCAGGGATTAGAAAATCTATTTGAAGAAATAATGACAGAAAACTTCCCGGATATGGGAAAGATAAAAGTTACGCAAGTACAGAGAGTCCCAAGCAGGATCAACCCCAAAAGACCCACACCAAGACATGTCATAATCTCAATGGCAAATATAAATGATAAAGAGAGAATCTTAAAGGCAGCAAGAGAGAGACAGAGAGTTACCTACAAAGGAACACCCATCAGATTGTCAAATGATTACTCAACAGAAACACAACAAGCTAGAAGTGAATGGAAGGAGGTATACAAAGTGTTGCAAAGCAAAGGACTGAATCCAAGAATACTATATCCAGCAAGACTATCAATCAAAATTGAAGGGGAAATCAGGAGCTTCGCAGACAAAAAAAGACTCAGGGAGTTTATCACCACCAAACCAGCAATGCAAGAATTGCTAAAGGGAATACTGTAAAAAGAAGAAATAAACAGGTAAGAAGGAATACAGACACAAAAATAGATATGACTACAAACAAATACCTTTCAGTAATAACTTTAAATGTAAACGGACTAAATGCTCCAATCAAAAGACATCGAGTGGCTGAATGGATAAAAAAGCATGACCCATATATATGCTGTCTACAAGAGACCCACCTCAGAACAAGAGACTCACACAGATTGAAAGTGAAGGGATGGAAAAATATCTTCCAGGCAAATGGAAATGAAAAAAAAGCTGGGGTAGCAATACTTATATCTGACAAATTAGACCTCAAAGTAAATGCCATAACAAGAGATAAGGAAGGCCACTTCATAATACTAAAGGGAGAAATCCAACAAGAAGAAATAATTCTGGTAAACATATACGCTCCCAATATAGGAGCACCCAAATACATAAAAAAACTCCTGGAGGATATCAAGGGAGAGATTAATAGCAATACAATCATAGTAGGAGACTTTAATACCCCACTATCACCATTGGACAAATCCTCTAAACAAAAAATCAGCAAAGAAACAGCAATCCTAAATGACTCACTAGACCAGATGGAATTAATTGACATCTTCAGAACATTTCACCCCAGAGCCACAGAATATACATTCTTCTCAAGTGCACATGGGTCATTTTCAAAGATAGACCATATGCTGGGTCACAGGCAAAGTCTCTTCAAATTCAAGAAGATAGAAATTATATCAAGCATCTTCTCAGATCACAGTGGCATAAAACTGGAAATCAACTACAATAAATACAATCCAAAGAAATCAAACACATGGAGACTAAACAGCATGCTATTAAACAAGGACTGGGTCACCAGAGAGATCAAGGAAGAAATAAAAAACATCATGGCAACAAATGACAATGAAAACACAACAATCCAAAATCTATGGGACACAGCGAAAGCAGTCTTGAGAGGGAAGTTCATAGCTCTACAAGCCTATTGCAAAAAACAAGAAACAATGGTAATAAATTACCTAACCCTACAACTCAAAGAGCTAGAAAAAGAGCAGCAAGAAAAGCCCAGTGTAACCAGAAGGAAGGAAATAACAAAGATCAGAGCGGAGATAAATGACATAGAGACCAAAGAAACAATACAAAAGATCAACAAAACCAAGAGCTGGTTCTTTGAAAAGATAAACAAGATTGATGGACCTCTAGCCAGGCTCACCAAGAAGCAAAGAGAGAGGACCCAAATAAACAAAATCAGAAATGAAAGAGGTGAAATAACAACAGACCCCGCTGAGATACAAAGGATTGTTACAAAATACTACGAACAGCTCTATTCCAACAAACTGGACAACCTGGAGGAAATGGACATATTCCTAGAAAAATACAACCTTCCAAAAATCAATCAAGAAGAATCTCAACAGCTCAATAGGCCAATAACTATGGACGAAATTGAAGAAGTCATCAAAAAGCTTCCGGCAAACAAAAGCCCGGGGCCTGACGGCTTCACAGGAGAGTTTTACCAAACATTCAAGGAAGAACTAAAACCTATCCTCCTCAGACTATTCCAAAAAATTCAAGAGGAAGGAACACTTCCAAGCTCCTTCTATGAAGCCAGCATCACCCTAATACCAAAACCAGATAAAGACAACACAATGAAAGAGAATTACAGACCAATATCCCTCATGAACATAGATGCCAAAATCCTCAACAAAATTCTAGCAAATCGGCTCCAGCAGTACATCAGAAAGATCATACACCATGACCAAGTAGGATTTATCCCAGGAATGCAAGGATGGTACAATATCCGCAAATCAATAAACGTGATACATCACATAAACAAATTGAGAGATAAAAATCACATAGTCATATCAATTGATGCAGAAAAAGCATTTGACAAAATCCAACACCCTTTCTTGATAAAAAAACTCTCAACAAGGTGGGAATAGAAGGCTCATACCTCAACATAATAAAAGCTATATATGATAAACCCACAGCAAACATCATACTCAATGGACAAAAGCTAAAAACATTTCCCCTAAGAACAGGAACAAGACAGGGATGCCCACTCTCACCACTCCTGTTTGACATAGTACTGGAAGTATTAGCTATTGCAATTAGACAAGAAGAAGAAATAAAAGGCATCCAAATTGGAAAAGAACAAGTAAAGCTGTCTTTATTTGCAGACGACATGATATTGTACATAAAAAATCCGAAAGACTCCGTCAAAAAACTAATAGACTTAATAAATGAATTCGGCAATGTAGCAGGATACAAAATTAACGCCAAGAAATCTATGGCCTTTCTATACACCAATAGTGAACTTACAGACAGAGAGACTAAAAAGGCAATCCCATTTACCATCGCACCAAAAAAATTAAGATACCTAGGAATAAACTTAACTAAGGAGGTAAAAGACCTATACACGGGAAAACTACAGGACACTGAAAAAAGAGATAGAGGAAGACGTAAACAGATGGAAGAACATACCATGTTCATGGATTGGTAGAATCAACATCATTAAAATGTCCATACTACCCAAAGCAATCTATAGATTCAATGCACTCCCCATTAAAATACCAACGGCATATTTCACAGACCTTGAAAGAACTCTCCAAAAATTCATCTGGAATAAAAAAAGACCCCGAATAGCCACAGCAATCCTGAGAAAGAAGAATAAAGTAGGAGGGATCTCAATACCAGATTTCAAGCTGTATTACAAAGCCACTATTCTCAAAACAGCCTGGTACTGGCACAAGAACAGACATATAGATCAATGGAACAGAATAGAGAATCCAGATATTGATCCAAACCACTATGCTCAATTAATATTTGACAAAGGAGGCATGAACATACAATGGAATAAAGACAGTCTCTTCAATAAATGGTGTTGGGAAAATTGGACAGACACATGCAAAAAAATGAAGCTAGATCACCAACTTACACCATACACAAAAATAAACTCAAAATGGATACAGGACTTAAACATAAGACGGGAAACCATAAAAATACTAGAGGAATCCACAGGCAGCAAAATCTCAGACATATGTCAAAAGAACTTCTTCACCGATACTGCCCCTAGGGCAATGGAAGCTAAAGAGAAAATAAACAAATGGGACTACATCAAAATAAAAAGCTTTTTTACAGCAAAAGAAACTATCACAAAACAACAAGAAAGCCCACTGCATGGGAGAACATATTTGCAAATGGCATCACTGATAAAGGTTTAATCTCCAACATCTACAGGCAGCTTATACAACTTAATAAAAGGAAGATAAATGATCCAATAAAAAAATGGGCAACGGACCTAAATAGAATCTTTTCCAAAGAAGACAGAAGGAAGGCCAAGAGACACATGAAAACATGCTCAAGGTCACTAATTATCCGAGAGATGCAAATCAAAACAACAATGCGCTATCATCTCACACCTGTCAGAATGGCTATCATCAACAAATCAACAAACGACAAGTGTTGGCGAGGATGCGGAGAAAAAGGAACCCTCGTGCACTGCTGGTGGGAATGCAGACTGGTGCAGCCACTGTGGAGAACAGTATGGAGTTTTTCCTCAAAAAACTGAAAATGGAACTCCCATTTGACCCAGTAATCCCACTCCTAGGAATATATCCTAAGAAACTGGGAACACCAATAAGATAGAAAGGTCTTTGTACTCTGCAGAAAAAAAAAAAAACCGCTTTAGGTGCACATTGAAGCAGACTTTGAAACCACTGGAATTCATTGAAATGTAGCATTAAACAGTAAAACAGTTGACAGACAAGTGTATGTAGCTTCTCCAGTTAACAGAAGAATGCACAAAGCTGTTTCTACATGTGGGGAAGTCCCATATTAGAGCAATGGGCCAATTATAGGACGCTGCAAGAAACCAGTAGCAAATCATAGCCAATAATAATGAATATAACAGAATTGTGAGAGAACATGTGGGAAAGACACCAAAATATAAGACTACAGTATAGAAAGTATGTTAGACAATGCAGAAATCCTTGAAATACAGCAAGTGCACATTAAACCGGTCTTTAAAACCACTATAATTGTCTGAAAAGTAGCATTAAACTGTAAAACACACTTGGGAGACAAGAGTATATTTATCTCCACTTCAGACAGCAGTGTAGAAAGGTGCTTCTACGATGTAGGTAAGTCTGGTAAATGCAACAGAAAGCCAGTTGTAAGACATTGTAAGCAAGAATAGGAATAAAGGCGAAAAGGCCATGAATTGAAGAGAATAGCTAGAGAGTCAAGGGAAGGAAATCACAATGTTACGATATAGTAAGGAAAGTGTTTCATACAATGTGGGCAATCCTAGAATAGAGCAAATAGCATATTTAAGCAGCTGTAGTACCACTAGAATTCATTACAAAGAAGCAATACAAGACAGGTGAGGGACAAGTGTATATAGCTGCTCAAGTTCAGAGAAGATTGCATAATGTTATTTGTACATGTGGTGAAGTCTCAAAAGTAGAGCAGAAGGGCAATTATAGGTTACTGTAAGAAAGAAGTAGTAATGCAGAGCAAATAATAGTGTATAGAACAGAATTGTGAGAATACAAGTGGAAAAGACAACAAAATATAAGTCTATAGTATAGAAAGGTTTTGTACACTGCAGAAAACCCTTTAAATAGAGCAAAGTGCACATTGAACCAGTCTTTGAAACCACTGGAATGCACTGAAATGTAGCATTAAACAGTAAAACAGTTCACAGACAAGTGTATGTAGCTTCTAGAATTAACAGAAGCATGCACAAAGCAGTTTGTACATCGGGGGAAGTCCATAAGTAGAGCAAAGGCCCAATCATAGAACACTTAAGAAACAAGTAGCAAATCAGAGCCAATAATAATGAATATAACAGAATTGTGAGAGAACAACTGGGAAAGACATCAAAATGTAAGTCAACAGTATAGAAAGTATGTTAGACACTGCAGAAATCCTTGAAATACAGCAAGTGCACATTAAACCGTTCTTTAAAACCACTATAATTCACCAAAAAGTAGCATTAAACTGTAAAAACATACTTGGAAGACAAGACTATATTTCTTCTCCACTTCAGAGAGCAGTGTAGAAAGGTGCTTCTAGGATGTAGGTAAGTCCGGTAACTGCAACAGAAAGTCAGTTGTAAGACATTGTACACAAGACTAGGAATAAAGGCGAAATAGCAGTGAATTGAAGAGAATAGGTAGAGAGTCAAGGGAAAGTACATCACGATGTTAGGATATAGTAAGGAAAGTGTTTCATACACTGTGGGCTATACTACAATAGAGCAAATAGCACATTTAAGCAGCTTTCGTACCACTAGAATTCACTACAAAGTAGCAATCAACTGTAAAACAGGTGAGAGACAAGTGTATATAGCTTCCCAAGTTCAGAGAAGAGAGTATAAATTGTTGTGTACATGTGGTAAAGTCTCATAAGTAGAGCAGAAGGCCAATTATAAGTCACTGCAAGAAAAAAATAGAAATGCAGAGCAAATAGTAGTGAATAGAACAGAATTGTGAGAATACAAGTGGAAAAGACAACAAAATATAAGTCTATAGTATAGAAAGGTGTTTGTACACTGAAGAAAACACTTTTAAATAGAGCAAAGTGCACATTGAACCAGTCTTTGAAACCACTGGAATGCACTGAAATGTACCATTAAACAGTAAAACAGTTCACAGACAAGTGTATGTAGCATTCCCAGTTAACAGAAGCATGCACACAGCTGTTTATACATGTGGGGAAGTCCATAAGTAGAGCAAAGGCCCAATTATAGGACACTGCAAGAAACCAGTGGTAAATCAGAGCCAATAATAATGAATATAACAGAATTGTGAGAGAACAAGTGGGAAAGACATCAAAATGTAAGTCTACAGTATGAAAAGTATGTTAGACACTGCAGAAATCCTTGAAATACAGCAAGTGCACATTAAACCGGTCTTTAAAAACCACTACAATTCACCAAAAAGTAGCATTAAAATGTAAAACATACTTGGAAGACAAGAGTATATTTCTTCTCCACGTCAGAGAGCAGTGCAGAAAGGTGCTTGTACGATGTAGGTAAGACCGGTAACTGCAACAGAAAGCCAGTTGTAAGACATTGTAAGCAAGAATAGGAATAAAGGCGAAAAGGCAGTGAATTGTAGAGAATAGCTAGAGAGTCAAGGGAAAGTACATCACAATGTTAGGATATAGTAAGGAAAGTGTTTCATACAATGTGGGCAATCCTAGAATAGAGCAAAAGCACATGTAAGCAGCTGTAGTACCACTAGAAATCACTACAAAGAAGCAATATAAGACATGTGAGGGACAAGTGTATATAGCTTCTCAAGTTCAGAGAAGATTGTATAATGTTCTTTGTACATGTGGTGAAGTCTCAAAAGTAGAGCAGAAGGACAATTATAGGTCACTGCAAGAAAGAAGTAGTAAGGCAGAGCAAATAATAGTGAATAGAACAGAATTGTGAGAATACAAGTGGAAAAGACAACAAAATATAAGTCTATAGTATAGAAAGGTCTTTGTACACTGCAGAAAACCCTTTAAATAGAGCAAGGTGCACATTGAAGCAGACTTTGAAACCACTGGAATTCATTGAAATGTAGCATTAAACAGTAAAACAGTTGACAGACAAGTGTATGTAGCTTCTCCAGTTAACAGAAGAATGCACAAAGCTGTTTCTACATGTGGGGAAGTCCCATATTAGAGCAATGGGCCAATTATAGGACGCTGCAAGAAACCAGTAGCAAATCATAGCCAATAATAATGAATATAACAGAATTGTGAGAGAACATGTGGGAAAGACACCAAAATATAAGACTACAGTATAGAAAGTATGTTAGACAATGCAGAAATCCTTGAAATACAGCAAGTGCACATTAAACCGGTCTTTAAAACCACTATAATTGTCTGAAAAGTAGCATTAAACTGTAAAACACACTTGGGAGACAAGAGTATATTTATCTCCACTTCAGACAGCAGTGTAGAAAGGTGCTTCTACGATGTAGGTAAGTCTGGTAAATGCAACAGAAAGCCAGTTGTAAGACATTGTAAGCAAGAATAGGAATAAAGGCGAAAAGGCCATGAATTGAAGAGAATAGCTAGAGAGTCAAGGGAAGGAAATCACAATGTTACGATATAGTAAGGAAAGTGTTTCATACAATGTGGGCAATCCTAGAATAGAGCAAATAGCATATTTAAGCAGCTGTAGTACCACTAGAATTCATTACAAAGAAGCAATACAAGACAGGTGAGGGACAAGTGTATATAGCTGCTCAAGTTCAGAGAAGATTGCATAATGTTATTTGTACATGTGGTGAAGTCTCAAAAGTAGAGCAGAAGGGCAATTATAGGTTACTGTAAGAAAGAAGTAGTAATGCAGAGCAAATAATAGTGTATAGAACAGAATTGTGAGAATACAAGTGGAAAAGACAACAAAATATAAGTCTATAGTATAGAAAGGTTTTGTACACTGCAGAAAACCCTTTAAATAGAGCAAAGTGCACATTGAACCAGTCTTTGAAACCACTGGAATGCACTGAAATGTAGCATTAAACAGTAAAACAGTTCACAGACAAGTGTATGTAGCTTCTAGAATTAACAGAAGCATGCACAAAGCAGTTTGTACATCGGGGGAAGTCCATAAGTAGAGCAAAGGCCCAATCATAGAACACTTAAGAAACAAGTAGCAAATCAGAGCCAATAATAATGAATATAACAGAATTGTGAGAGAACAACTGGGAAAGACATCAAAATGTAAGTCAACAGTATAGAAAGTATGTTAGACACTGCAGAAATCCTTGAAATACAGCAAGTGCACATTAAAACCGTTCTTTAAAACCACTATAATTCACCAAAAAGTAGCATTAAACTGTAAAACATACTTGGAAGACAAGACTATATTTCTTCTCCACTTCAGAGAGCAGTGTAGAAAGGTGCTTCTAGGATGTAGGTAAGTCCGGTAACTGCAACAGAAAGTCAGTTGTAAGACATTGTACACAAGACTAGGAATAAAGGCGAAATAGCAGTGAATTGAAGAGAATAGGTAGAGAGTCAAGGGAAAGTACATCACGATGTTAGGATATAGTAAGGAAAGTGTTTCATACACTGTGGGCTATACTACAATAGAGCAAATAGCACATTTAAGCAGCTTTCGTACCACTAGAATTCACTACAAAGTAGCAATCAACTGTAAAACAGGTGAGAGACAAGTGTATATAGCTTCCCAAGTTCAGAGAAGAGAGTATAAATTGTTGTGTACATGTGGTAAAGTCTCATAAGTAGAGCAGAAGGCCAATTATAAGTCACTGCAAGAAAAAAATAGAAATGCAGAGCAAATAGTAGTGAATAGAACAGAATTGTGAGAATACAAGTGGAAAAGACAACAAAATATAAGTCTATAGTATAGAAAGGTGTTTGTACACTGAAGAAAACACTTTAAATAGAGCAAAGTGCACATTGAACCAGTCTTTGAAACCACTGGAATGCACTGAAATGTACCATTAAACAGTAAAACAGTTCACAGACAAGTGTATGTAGCATTCCCAGTTAACAGAAGCATGCACACAGCTGTTTATACATGTGGGGAAGTCCATAAGTAGAGCAAAGGCCCAATTATAGGACACTGCAAGAAACCAGTGGTAAATCAGAGCCAATAATAATGAATATAACAGAATTGTGAGAGAACAAGTGGGAAAGACATCAAAATGTAAGTCTACAGTATGAAAAGTATGTTAGACACTGCAGAAATCCTTGAAATACAGCAAGTGCACATTAAACCGGTCTTTAAAAACCACTACAATTCACCAAAAAGTAGCATTAAAATGTAAAACATACTTGGAAGACAAGAGTATATTTCTTCTCCACGTCAGAGAGCAGTGCAGAAAGGTGCTTGTACGATGTAGGTAAGACCGGTAACTGCAACAGAAAGCCAGTTGTAAGACATTGTAAGCAAGAATAGGAATAAAGGCGAAAAGGCAGTGAATTGTAGAGAATAGCTAGAGAGTCAAGGGAAAGTACATCACAATGTTAGGATATAGTAAGGAAAGTGTTTCATACAATGTGGGCAATCCTAGAATAGAGCAAAAGCACATGTAAGCAGCTGTAGTACCACTAGAAATCACTACAAAGAAGCAATATAAGACATGTGAGGGACAAGTGTATATAGCTTCTCAAGTTCAGAGAAGATTGTATAATGTTCTTTGTACATGTGGTGAAGTCTCAAAAGTAGAGCAGAAGGACAATTATAGGTCACTGCAAGAAAGAAGTAGTAAGGCAGAGCAAATAATAGTGAATAGAACAGAATTGTGAGAATACAAGTGGAAAAGACAACAAAATATAAGTCTATAGTATAGAAAGGTCTTTGTACACTGCAGAAAACCCTTTAAATAGAGCAAGGTGCACATTGAAGCAGACTTTGAAACCACTGGAATTCATTGAAATGTAGCATTAAACAGTAAAACAGTTGACAGACAAGTGTATGTAGCTTCTCCAGTTAACAGAAGAATGCACAAAGCTGTTTCTACATGTGGGGAAGTCCCATAATTAGAGCAATGGGCCAATTATAGGACGCTGCAAGAAACCAGTAGCAAATCATAGCCAATAATAATGAATATAACAGAATTGTGAGAGAACATGTGGGAAAGACACCAAAATATAAGACTACAGTATAGAAAGTATGTTAGACAATGCAGAAATCCTTGAAATACAGCAAGTGCACATTAAACCGGTCTTTTAAAACCACTATAATTGTCTGAAAAGTAGCATTAAACTGTAAAACACACTTGGGAGACAAGAGTATATTTATCTCCACTTCAGACAGCAGTGTAGAAAGGTGCTTCTACGATGTAGGTAAGTCTGGTAAATGCAACAGAAAGCCAGTTGTAAGACATTGTAAGCAAGAATAGGAATAAAGGCGAAAAGGCCATGAATTGAAGAGAATAGCTAGAGAGTCAAGGGAAGGAAATCACAATGTTACGATATAGTAAGGAAAGTGTTTCATACAATGTGGGCAATCCTAGAATAGAGCAAATAGCATATTTAAGCAGCTGTAGTACCACTAGAATTCATTACAAAGAAGCAATATACAAGACAGGTGAGGGACAAGTGTATATAGCTGCTCAAGTTCAGAGAAGATTGCATAATGTTATTTGTACATGTGGTGAAGTCTCAAAAGTAGAGCAGAAGGGCAATTATAGGTTACTGTAAGAAAGAAGTAGTAATGCAGAGCAAATAATAGTGTATAGAACAGAATTGTGAGAATACAAGTGGAAAAGACAACAAAATATAAGTCTATAGTATAGAAAGGTTTTGTACACTGCAGAAAAACCCTTTAAATAGAGCAAAGTGCACATTGAACCAGTCTTTGAAACCACTGGAATGCACTGAAATGTAGCATTAAACAGTAAAACAGTTCACAGACAAGTGTATGTAGCTTCTAGAATTAACAGAAGCATGCACAAAGCAGTTTGTACATGTGGGGAAGTCCATAAGTAGAGCAAAGGCCCAATCATAGAACACTTAAGAAACAAGTAGCAAAATCAGAGCCAATAATAATGAATATAACAGAATTGTGAGAGAACAACTGGGAAAGACATCAAAATGTAAGTCAACAGTATAGAAAGTATGTTAGACACTGCAGAAATCCTTGAAATACAGCAAGTGCACATTAAACCGTTCTTTAAAACCACTATAATTCACCAAAAAGTAGCATTAAACTGTAAAACATACTTGGAAGACAAGACTATATTTCTTCTCCACTTCAGAGAGCAGTGTAGAAAGGTGCTTCTAGGATGTAGGTAAGTCCGGTAACTGCAACAGAAAGTCAGTTGTAAGACATTGTACACAAGACTAGGAATAAAGGCGAAATAGCAGTGAATTGAAGAGAATAGGTAGAGAGTCAAGGGAAAGTACATCACGATGTTAGGATATAGTAAGGAAAGTGTTTCATACACTGTGGGCTATACTACAATAGAGCAAATAGCACATTTAAGCAGCTTTCGTACCACTAGAATTCACTACAAAGTAGCAATCAACTGTAAAACAGGTGAGAGACAAGTGTATATAGCTTCCCAAGTTCAGAGAAGAGAGTATAAATTGTTGTGTACATGTGGTAAAGTCTCATAAGTAGAGCAGAAGGCCAATTATAAGTCACTGCAAGAAAAAAAGTAGAAATGCAGAGCAAATAGTAGTGAATAGAACAGAATTGTGAGAATACAAGTGGAAAAGACAACAAAATATAAGTCTATAGTATAGAAAGGTGTTTGTACACTGAAGAAAAACACTTTAAATAGAGCAAAGTGCACATTGAACCAGTCTTTGAAACCACTGGAATGCACTGAAATGTACCATTAAACAGTAAAACAGTTGACAGACAAGTGTATGTAGCATTCCCCAGTTAACAGAAGCATGCACACAGCTGTTTGTATACATGTGGGGAAGTCCATAAGTAGAGCAAAGGCCCAATTATAGGAACACTGCAAGAAACCAGTGGTAAATCAGAGCCAATAATAATGAATATAACAGAATTGTGAGAGAACAAGTGGGAAAGACATCAAAATGTAAGTCTACAGTATGAAAAGTATGTTAGACACTGCAGAAATCCTTGAAATACAGCAAGTGCACATTTAAACCGGTCTTTAAAAACCACTACAATTCACCAAAAAGTAGCATTAAACTGTAAAACATACTTGGAAGACAAGAGTATATTTCTTCTCCACTTCAGAGAGCAGTGTAGAAAGGTGCTTCTACGATGTAGGTAAGTCCGGTAACTGCAACAGAAAGCCAGTTGTAAGACATTGTAAGCAAGAATAGGAATAAAGGCGAAAAGGCAGTGAATTGTAGAGAATAGCTAGAGAGTCAAGGGAAAGTACATCACAATGTTAGGATATAGTAAGGAAAGTGTTTCATACAATGTGGGCAATCCTAGAATAGAGCAAAAGCACATTTAAGCAGCTGTAGTACCACTAGAAATCACTACAAAGAAGCAAATATAAGACAGGTGAGAGGACAAGTGTATATAGCTTCTCAAGTTCAGAGAAGATTGTATAATGTTCTTTGTACATGTGGGTGAAGTCTCAAAAGTAGAGCAGAAGGCCAATTATAGGTCACTGCAAGAAAGAAGTAGTAAGGCAGAGCAAATAATAGTGAATAGAACAGAATTGTGAGAATACAAGTGGAAAAGACAACAAAATATAAGTCTATAGTATAGAAAGGTCTTTTGTACACTGCAGAAAACCCTTTAAATAGAGCAAGGTGCACATTGAAGCAGACTTTGAAACCACTGGAATTCATTGAAATGTAGCATTAAACAGTAAAACAGTTGACAGACAAGTGTATGTAGCTTCTCCAGTTAACAGAAGAATGCACAAAGCTGTTTCTACATGTGGGGAAGTCCCATAAGTAGAGCAATGGGCCAATTATAGGACGCTGCAAGAAACCAGTAGCAAATCATAGCCAATAATAATGAATATAACAGAATTGTGAGAGAACATGTGGGAAAGACACCAAAAATAAGTCTACAGTATAGAAAGTATGTTAGACAATGCAGAAATCCTTGAAATACAGCAAGTGCACATTAAACCGGTCTTTAAAACCACTATAATTCACTGAAAAGTAGCATTAAACTGTAAAACACACTTGGGAGACAAGAGTATATTTTTATCTCCACTTCAGACAGCAGTGTAGAAAGGTGCTTCTACGATGTAGGTAAGTCTGGTAAAATGCAACAGAAAGCCAGTTGTAAGACATTGTAAGCAAGAATAGGAATAAAGGCGAAAAAAGGCAGTGAATTGAAGAGAATAGCTAGAGAGTCAAGGGAAAGGAAATCACAATGTTTGGATATAGTAAGGAAAGTGTTTCATACAATGTGGGCAATCCTAGAATAGAGCAAATAGCACATTTTAAGCAGCTGTAGTACCACTAGAATTCATTACAAAGAAGCAAATACTGTAAAGACAGGTGAGAGACAAGTGTATATAGCTGCTCAAGTTCAGAGAAGATTGCATAATGTTATTTGTACATGTGGTGAAGTCTCAAAAGTAGAGCAGAAGGCCAATTATAGGTTACTGTAAGAAAGAAGTAGTAATGCAGAGCAAATAATAGTGTATAGAACAGAATTGTGAGAATACAAGTGGAAAAGACAACAAAATATAAGTCTATAGTATAGAAAGGTTTTGTACACTGCAGAAAACCCTTTAAATAGAGCAAAGTGCACATTGAACCAGTCTTTGAAACCACTGGAATGCACTGAAATGTAGCATTAAACAGTAAAACAGTTTTCACAGACAAGTGTATGTAGCTTCCCCAATTAACAGAAGCATGCACAAAGCTGTTTGTACATCGGGGGAAGTCCATAAGTAGAGCAAAGGCCCAATCATAGAACACTGCAAGAAACCAGTAGTAAATCAGAGCCAATAATAATGAATATAACAGAATTGTGAGAGAACAACTGGGAAAGACATCAAAATGTAAGTCTACAGTATAGAAAGTATGTTAGACACTGCAGAAATCCTTGAAATACAGCAAGTGCACATTAAACCGTTCTTTAAAACCACTACAATTCACCGAAAAGTAGCATTAAACTGTAAAACATACTTGGAAGACAAGAGTATATTTCTTCTCCACTTCAGAGAGCAGTGTAGAAAGGTGCTTCTACGATGTAGGTAAGTCCGGTAACTGCAACAGAAAGCCAGTTGTAAGACATTGTAAGCAAGACTAGGAATAAAGGCGAAATAGCAGTGAATTGAAGAGAATAGCTAGAGAGTCAAGGGAAAGTACATCACAATGTTTGGGATATAGTAAGGAAAGTGTTTCATACAATGTGGGCAATCCTACAATAGAGCAAATAGCACATTTAAGCAGCTTTAGTACCACTAGAATTCACTACAAAGTAGCAATCAACTGTAAAAAACAGGTGAGAGACAAGTGTATATAGCTTCTCAAGTTCAGAGAAGATTGTATAAATGTGTTTTGTACATGTGGTAAAGTCTCATAAGTAGAGCAGAAGGCCAATTATAGGTCACTGCAAGAAAGAAGTAGAAATGCAGAGCAAATAATAGTGAATAGAACAGAATTGTGAGAATACAAGTGGAAAAGACAACAAAATATAAGTCTATAGTATAGAAAGGTGTTTGTACACTGCAGAAAACACTTTAAATAGAGCAAAGTGCACATTGAACCAGTCTTTGAAACCACTGGAATGCACTGAAATGTACCATTAAACAGTAAAACAGTTGACAGACAAGTGTATGTAGCTTCCCCAGTTAACAGAAGCATGCACACAGCTGTTTGTACATGTGGGGAAGTCCATAAGTAGAGCAAAGGCCCAATTATAGGACACTGAAAGAAACCAGTAGTAAATCAGAGCCAATAATAATGAATATAACAGAATTGTGAGAGAACACGTGGGAAAGACATCAAAATGTAAGTCTACAGTATAGAAAGTATGTTAGACACTGCAGAAATCCTTGAAATACAGCAAGTGCACATTAAACCGGTCTTTAAAACCACTACAATTCACCGAAAAGTAGCATTAAACTGTAAAACATACTTGGGAGACAAGAGTATATTTCTTCTCCACTTCAGAGAGCAGTGTAGAAAGGTGCTTCTACGATGTAGGTAAGTCTGGTAACTGCAACAGAAAGCCAGTTGTAAGACATTGTAAGCAAGAATAGGAATAAAGGCGAAAAGACAGTGAATTGAAGAGAATAGCTAGAGAGTCAAGGGAAAGTACATCACAATGTTAGGATATAGTAAGGAAAATGTTTCATACAATGTAGGCAATCCTAGAATAGAGCAAATAGCACATTTAAGCAGCTGTAGTACCACTAGAATTCATTACAAAGTATCAATATACTGTAAAACAGGTGAGAGACAAGTGTATATACCTTCTCAAGTTCAGAGAAGATTGTATAATGTTCTTTGTACATGTGGTGAAGTCTCTATAGTAGAGCAGAAGGCCAATTATAGGTCACTGCAAGAAAGAAGTAGTAATGCAGAGCAAATAATAGTGAATAGAACAGAATTGTGAGAATACAAGTGGAAAAGACAACAAAATATAAGTCTATAGTATAGAAAGGTCTTTGTACACTGCAGAAAACCCTTTAAATAGAGCAAAGTGCACATTGAACCAGTCTTTGAAACCACTGGAATGCACTGAAATGTAGCATTAAACAGTAAAACACTTGACAGACAAGTGTATGTACCTTCCCCAGTTAACAGAAGCATGCACACAGCTGTTTGTACATGTGGGGAAGTCCATAAGTAGAGCAAAGGCCCAAATATAGGAAACTGCAAGAAACCAGTAGTAAATCAGAGCCAATAATAATGAATATAACAGAATTGTGAGAGAACACGTGGGAAAGACATCAAAATGTAAGTCTACAGTATAGAAAGTATGTTAGACACTGCAGAAATCCTTGAAATACAGCAAGTGCACATGAAACCGGTCTTTAAAACCACTACAATTCACCGAAAAGTAGCATTAAACTGTAAAACATACTTGGAAGACAAGAGTATATTTCTTCTCCACTTCAGAGAGAAGTGTAGAAAGGTGCTTCTACGATGTAGGTAAGTCCGATAACTGCAACAGAAAGCCAGTTGTAAGACATTGTAAGCAAGAAGAGGAATAAAGGCAAAAAGGCAGTGAATTGAAGAGAATAGCTAGAGAGTCAAGGGAAAGTACATCACAATGTTTGGATAAAGTAAGGAAAGTGTTTCATACAATGTGGGCAATCCTAGAATAGTGCAAATAGCACATTTCAGCAGCTGTAGTACTACTAGAATTCACTACAAAGTACCAATATACTGTAAAGCAGGTGAGAGACAAGTGTATATAGCTTCTCAAGTTCAGAGAAGATTGTATAATGTTCTTTGTACATGTGGTGAAGTCTCAATAGTAGAGCAGAAGGCCAATTATAGGTCACTGCAAGAAAGAAGTAGTAATGCAGAGCAAATAATAGTGAATAGAACAGAATTGTGAGAATACAAGTGGAAAAGACAACAAAATATAAGTCTATAGTATAGAAAGGTCTTTGTACACTGCAGAAAACCCTTTAAATAGAGCAAAGTGCACATTGAACCAGTCTTTGAAACCACTGGAATGCACTGAAATGTAGCATTAAACAGTAAAACAGTTGACAGACAAGTGTATGTAGCTTCCCCAGTTAACAGAAGCATGCACACAGCTGTTTTGTACATGTGGGAAGTCCATAAGTAGAGCAAAGGCCCAAATATAGGACACTGCAAGAAACCAGTAGTAAATCAGAGCCAATAATAATGAATATAACAGAATTGTGAGAGAACACGTGGGAAAGACATCAAAATGTAAGTCTACAGTATAGAAAGTATGTTAGACACTGCAGAAATCCTTGAAATACAGCAAGTGCACATGAACCCGGTATTTTAAAACCACTACAATTCACCGAAAAGTAGCATTAAACTGTAAAACATACTTGGAAGACAAGAGTATATTTCTTCTCCACTTCAGAGAGCAGTGTAGAAAGGTGCTTCTACGATGTAGGTAAGTCCGATAACTGCAACAGAAAGCCAGTTGTAAGACATTGTAAGCAAGAAGAGGAATAAAGGCAAAAAGACAGTGAATTGAAGAGAATAGCTAGAGAGTCAAGGGAAAGTACATCACAATGTTTGGATAAAGTAAGGAAAGTGTTTCATACAATGTGGGCAATCCTAGAATAGAGCAAATAGCACATTTCAGCAGCTGTAGTACCACTAGAATTCACTACAAAGTACCAATATACTGTAAAACAGGTGAGAGACAAGTGTATATAGCTTCTCAAGTTCAGAGAAGATTGTATAATGTTCTTTGTACATGTGGTGAAGTCTCAAAAGTAGAGCAGAAGGCCAATTATAGGTCACTGCAAGAAAGAAGTAGTAATGCAGAGCAAATAATAGTGAATAGAACAGAATTGTGAGAATACAAGTGGAAAAAAGACAACAAAATATAAGTCTATAGTATAGAAAGGTCTTTGTACACTGCAGAAAACCCTTTAAATAGAGCAAAGTGCACATTGAACCAGTCTTTGAAACCACTGGAATGCACTGAAATGTAGCATTAAACAGTAAAACAGTTGACAGACAAGTGTATGTAGCTTCCCCAGTTAACAGAAGCATGCACACAGCTGTTTGTACATGTGGGGAAGTCCATAAGTAGAGCAAAGGCCCAAATATAGGACACTGCAAGAAACCAGTAGTAAATCAGAGCCAATAATAATGAATATAACAGAATTGTGAGAGAAACACGTGGGAAAGACATCAAAATGTAAGTCTACAGTATAGAAAGTATGTTAGACACTGCAGAAATCCTTGAAATACAGCAAGTGCACATGAACCCGGTCTTTAAAAAACCACTACAATTCACCGAAAAGTAGCATTAAACTGTAAAACATACTTGGAAGACAAGAGTATATTTCTTCTCCACTTCAGAGAGCAGTGTAGAAAGGTGCTTCTACGATGTAGGTAAGTCCGGTAACTGCAACAGAAAGCCAGTTGTAAGACATTGTAAGCAAGAAGAGGAATAAAGGCGAAAAAGACAGTGAATTGAAGAGAATAGCTAGAGAGTCAAGGGAAAGTACATCACAATGTTTGGATAAAGTAAGGAAAGTGTTTCATACAATGTGGGCAATCCTAGAATAGAGCAAATAGCACATTTCAGCAGCAGCTGTAGTACCACTAGAATTCACTACAAAGTACCAATATACTGTAAAACAGGTGAGAGACAAGTGTATATAGCTTCTCAAGTTCAGAGAAGATTGTATAATGTTCTTTGTACATGTGGTGAAGTCTCTAAGTAGAGCAGAAGGCCAATTATAGGTCACTGCAAGAAAGAAGTAGTAATGCAGAGCAAATAATAGTGAATAGAACAGAATTGTGAGAATACAAGTGGAAAAGACAACAAAATATAAGTCTATAGTATAGAAAGGTCTTTGTACACTGCAGAAAACCCTTTAAATAGAGCAAAGTGCACATTGAACCAGTCTTTGAAACCACTGGAATGCACTGAAATGTAGCATTAAACAGTAAAACAGTTGACAGACAAGTGTATGTAGCTTCCCCAGTTAACAGAAGCATGCACACAGCTGTTTGTACATGTGGGGAAGTCCATAAGTAGAGCAAAGGCCCAAATATAGGAACACTGCAAGAAACCAGTAGTAAATCAGAGCCAATAATAATGAATATAACAGAATTGTGTGAGAGAACACGTGGGAAAGACATCAAAATGTAAGTCTACAGTATAGAAAGTATGTTAGACACTGCAGAAATCCTTGAAATACAGCAAGTGCACATGAACCCGGTCTTTAAAACCACTACAATTCACCGAAAAGTAGCATTAAACTGTAAAACATACTTGGAAGACAAGAGTATATTTCTTCTCCACTTCAGAGAGCAGTGTAGAAAGGTGCTTCTACGATGTAGGTAAGTCCGATAACTGCAACAGAAAGCCAGTTGTAAGACATTGTAAGCAAGAAGAGGAATAAAGGCGAAAAGACAGTGAATTGAAGAGAATAGCTAGAGAGTCAAGGGAAAGTACATCACAATGTTTGGATAAAGTAAGGAAAGTGTTTCATACAATGTGGGCAATCCTAGAATAGAGCAAATAGCACATTTCAGCAGCTGTAGTACCACTAGAATTCACTACAAAGTACCAATATACTGTAAAACAGGTGAGAGACAAGTGTATATAGCTTCTCAAGTTCAGAGAAGATTGTATAATGTTCTTTGTACATGTGGTGAAGTCTCTATAGTAGAGCAGAAGGCCAATTATAGGTCACTGCAAGAAAGAAGTAGTAATGCAGAGCAAATAATAGTGAATAGAACAGAATTGTGAGAATACAAGTGGAAAAGACAACAAAAATATAAGTCTATAGTATAGAAAGGTCTTTGTACACTGCAGAAAACCCTTTAAATAGAGCAAAGTGCACATTGAACCAGTCTTTGAAACCACTGGAATGCACTGAAATGTAGCATTAAACAGTAAAACAGTTGACAGACAAGTGTATGTAGCTTCCCCAGTTAACAGAAGCATGCACACAGCTGTTTGTACATGTGGGCAAGTCCATAAGTAGAGCAAAGGCCCAAATATAGGACACTGCAAGAAACCAGTAGTAAATCAGAGCCAATAATAATGAATATAACAGAATTGTGAGAGAACACGTGGGAAAGACATCAAAATGTAAGTCTACAGTATAGAAAGTATGTTAGACACTGCAGAAATCCTTGAAATACAGCAAGTGCACATGAACCCGGTCTTTTAAAACCACTACAATTCACCGAAAAGTAGCATTAAACTGTAAAACATACTTGGAAGACAAGAGTATATTTCTTCTCCACTTCAGAGAGCAGTGTAGAAAGGTGCTTCTACGATGTAGGTAAGTCCGATAACTGCAACAGAAAGCCAGTTGTAAGACATTGTAAGCAAGAAGAGGAATAAAGGCGAAAAGACAGTGAATTGAAGAGAATAGCTAGAGAGTCAAGGGAAAGTACATCACAATGTTTGGATAAAGTAAGGAAAGTGTTTCATACAATGTGGGCAATCCTAGAATAGAGCAAATAGCACATTTAAGCAGCTGTAGTACCACTAGAATTCACTACAAAGTACCAATATACTGTAAAACAGGTGAGAGACAAGTGTATATAGCTTCTCAAGTTCAGAGAAGATTGTATAATGTTCTTTGTACATGTGGTGAAGTCTCAATAGTAGAGCAGAAGGCCAATTATAGGTCACTGCAAGAAAGAAGTAGTAGTAATGCAGAGCAAATAATAGTGAATAGAACAGAATTGTGAGAATACAAGTGGAAAAGACAACAAAATATAAGTCTATAGTATAGAAAGGTCTTTGTACACTGCAGAAAACCCTTTAAATAGAGCAAAGTGCACATTGAACCAGTCTCTGAAACCACTGGAATGCACTGAAATGTAGCATTAAACAGTAAAACAGTTGACAGACAAGTGTATGTAGCTTCCCCAGTTAACAGAAGCATGCACACAGCTGTTTGTACATGTGGGCAAGTCCATAAGTAGAGCAAAGGCCCAAATATAGAACACTGCAAGAAACCAGTAGTAAATCAGAGCCAATAATAATGAATATAACAGAATTGTGAGAGAACACGTGGGAAAGACATCAAAATGTAAGTCTACAGTATAGAAAGTATGTTAGACACTGCAGAAATCCTTGAAATACAGCAAGTGCACATGAACCCGGTCTTTAAAACCACTACAATTCACCGAAAAGTAGCATTAAACTGTAAAACATACTTGGAAGACAAGAGTATATTTCTTCTCCACTTCAGAGAGCAGTGTAGAAAGGTGCTTCTACGATGTAGGTAAGTCCGATAACTGCAACAGAAAGCCAGTTGTAAGACATTGTAAGCAAGAAGAGGAATAAAGGCAAAAAGGCAGTGAATTGAAGATAATAGCTAGAGAGTCAAGGGAAAGTACATCACAATGTTTGGATAAAGTAAGGAAAGTGTTTCATACAATGTGGGCAATCCTAGAATAGTGCAAATAGCACATTTCAGCAGCTGTAGTACTACTAGAATTCACTACAAAGTACCAATATACTGTAAAGCAGGTGAGAGACAAGTGTATATAGCTTCTCAAGTTCAGAGAAGATTGTATAATGTTCTTTGTACATGTGGTGAAGTCTCAACAGTGGAGCAGAAGGCCAATTATAGGCCTCTGCAAGAAAGAAGTAGTAATGCAGAGCAAATAATAGTGAATAGAACAGAATTGTGAAATACAAGTGGAAAAGACAACAAAATATAAGTCTATAGTATAGAAAGGTCTTTGTACACTGCAGAAAACCCTTTAAATAGAGCAAAGTGCACATTGAACCAGTCTCTGAAACCACTGGAATGCACTGAAATGTAGCATTAAACAGGAAAACAGTTGACAGACAAGTGTATGTAGCTTCCCCAGTTAACAGAAGCATGCACACAGCTGTTTGTACATGTGGGCAAGTCCATAAGTAGAGCAAAGGCCCAAATATAGAACACTGCAAGAAACCAGTAGTAAATCAGAGCCAATAATAATGAATATAACAGAATTGTGAGAGAACAAGTGGGAAAGACATCAAAATGTAAGTCTACAGTATAGAAAGCATGTTAGACACTGCAGAAATCCTTGAAATACAGCAAGTGCACATGAACCCGGTATTTAAAACCACTACAATTCACCGAAAAGTAGCATTAAACTGTAAAACATACTTGGAAGACAAGAGTATATTTCTTCTCCACTTCAGAGAGCAGTGTAGAAAGGTGCTTCTACGATGTAGGTAAGTCCGATAACTGCAACAGAAAGCCAGTTGTAAGACATTGTAAGCAAGAAGAGGAATAAAGGCAAAAAAGACAGTGAATTGAAGAGAATAGCTAGAGAGTCAAGGGAAAGTACATCACAATGTTTGGATAAAGTAAGGAAAGTGTTTCATACAATGTGGGCAATCCTAGAATAGAGCAAATAGCACATTTCAGCAGCAGCTGTAGTACTACTAGAATTCACTACAAAGTACCAATATACTGTAAAGCAGGTGAGAGACAAGTGTATATAGCTTCTCAAGTTCAGAGAAGATTGTATAATGTTCTTTGTACATGTGGTGAAGTCTCAACAGTAGAGCAGAAGGCCAATTATAGGTCACTGCAAGAAAGAAGTAGTAATGCAGAGCAAATAATAGTGAATAGAACAGAATTGTGAGAATACAAGTGGAAAAGACAACAAAATATAAGTCTATAGTATAGAAAGGTCTTTGTACACTGCAGAAAACCCTTTAAATAGAGCAAAGTGCACATTGAACCAGTCTTTGAAACCACTGGAATGCACTGAAATGTAGCATTAAACAGGAAAACAGTTGACAGACAAGTGTATGTAGCTTCCCCAGTTAACAGAAGCATGCACACAGCTGTTTGTACATGTGGGCAAGTCCATAAGTAGAGCAAAGGCCCACTTATAGGACATTGCAAGAAACCAGTAGTAAATCAGAGCCAATAATAACGAATATAACAGAATTGTAAGAGAACACGTGGGAAAGACATCAAAATGTAAGTCTACAGTATAGAAAGTATGTTAGACACTGCAGAAATCCTTGAAATACAGCAAGTGCACATGAACCCGGTCTTTAAAACCACTACAATTCACCGAAAAGTAGCATTAAACTGTAAAACATACTTGGAAGACAAGAGTATATTTCTTCTCCACTTCAGAGAGCAGTGTAGAAAGGTGCTTCTACGATGTAGGTAAGTCCGATAACTGCAACAGAAAGCCAGTTGTAAGACATTGTAAGCAAGAAGAGGAATAAAGGCAAAAAGACAGTGAATTGAAGAGAATAGCTAGAGAGTCAAGGGAAAGTACATCACAATGTTTGGATAAAGTAAGGAAAGTGTTTCATACAATGTGGGCAATCCTAGAATAGTGCAAATAGCACATTTCAGCAGCTGTAGTACTACTAGAATTCACTACAAAGTACCAATATACTGTAAAGCAGGTGAGAGACAAGTGTATATAGCTTCTCAAGTTCAGAGAAGATTGTATAATGTTCTTTGTACATGTGGTGAAGTCTCAACAGTAGAGCAGAAGGCCAATTATAGGTCACTGCAAGAAAGAAGTAGTAATGCAGAGCAAATAATAGTGAATAGAACAGAATTGTGAGAATACAAGTGGAAAAGACAACAAAATATAAGTCTATAGTATAGAAAGGTCTTTGTACACTGCAGAAAACCCTTTAAATAGAGCAAAGTGCACATTGAACCAGTCTCTGAAAACCACTGGAATGCACTGAAATGTAGCATTAAACAGTTAAAAAACAGTTGACAGACAAGTGTATGTAGCTTCCCCAGTTAACAGAAGCATGCACACAGCTGTTTGTACATGTGGGCAAGTCCATAAGTAGAGCAAAGGCCCAAATATAGGAACACTGCAAGAAACCAGTAGTAAATCAGAGCCAATAATAATGAATATAACAGAATTGTGAGAGAACACGTGGGAAAGACATCAAAATGTAAGTCTACAGTATAGAAAGTATGTTAGACACTGCAGAAATCCTTGAAATACAGCAAGTGCACATGAACCCGGTATTTAAAACCACTACAATTCACCGAAAAGTAGCATTAAACTGTAAAACATACTTGGAAGACAAGAGTATATTTCTTCTCCACTTCAGAGAGCAGTGTAGAAAGGTGCTTCTACGATGTAGGTAAGTCCGATAACTGCAACAGAAAGCCAGTTGTAAGACATTGTAAGCAAGAAGAGGAATAAAGGCAAAAAAAAAGACAGTGAATTGAAGAGAATAGCTAGAGAGTCAAGGGAAAGTACATCACAATGTTTGGATAAAGTAAGGAAAGTGTTTCATACAATGTGGGCAATCCTAGAATAGTGCAAATAGCACATTTCAGCAGCTGTAGTACTACTAGAATTCACTACAAAGTACCAATATACTGTAAAGCAGGTGAGAGACAAGTGTATATAGCTTCTCAAGTTCAGAGAAGATTGTATAATGTTCTTTGTACATGTGGTGAAGTCTCAACAGTGGAGCAGAAGGCCAATTATAGGTCTCTGCAAGAAAGAAGTAGTAATGCAGAGCAAATAATAGTGAATAGAACAGAATTGTGAGAATACAAGTGGAAAAGACAACAAAATATAAGTCTATAGTATAGAAAGGTCTTTGTACACTGCAGAAAACCCTTTAAATAGAGCAAAGTGCACATTGAACCAGTCTCTGAAACCACTGGAATGCACTGAAATGTAGCATTAAACAGAAAAACAGTTGACAGACAAGTGTATGTAGCTTCCCCAGTTAACAGAAGCATGCACACAGCTGTTTGTACATGTGGGGAAGTCCATAAGTAGAGCAAAGGCCCAAATATAGAACACTGCAAGAAACCAGTAGTAAATCAGAGCCAATAATAATGAATATAACAGAATTGTGAGAGAACACGTGGGAAAGACATCAAAATGTAAGTCTACAGTATAGAAAGTATGTTAGACACTGCAGAAATCCTTGAAATACAGCAAGTGCACATGAACCCGGTATTTAAAACCACTACAATTCACCGAAAAGTAGCATTAAACTGTAAAACATACTTGGAAGACAAGAGTATATTTCTTCTCCACTTCAGAGAGCAGTGTAGAAAGGTGCTTCTACGATGTAGGTAAGTCCGATAACTGCAACAGAAAGCCAGTTGTAAGACATTGTAAGCAAGAAGAGGAATAAAGGCGCAAAAAGACAGTGAATTGAAGAGAATAGCTAGAGAGTCAAGGGAAAGTACATCACAATGTTTGGATAAAGTAAGGAAAGTGTTTCATACAATGTGGGCAATCCTAGAATAGAGCAAATAGCACATTTAAGCAGCTGTAGTACCACTAGAATTCACTACAAAGTACCAATATACTGTGAAACAGGTGAGAGACAAGTGTATATAGCTTCTCAAGTTCAGAGAAGATTGTCTAATGTTCTTTGTACATGTGGTGAAGTCTCAATAGTAGAGCAGAAGGCCAATTATAGGTCACTGCAAGAAAGAAGTAGTAAAGCAGAGCAAATAATAGTGAATAGAACAGAATTGTGAGAATACAAGTGGAAAAGACAACAAAATATAAGTCTATAGTATGGAAAGGTCTTTGTACACTGCAGAAAACCCTTTAAATAGAGCAAAGTGCACATTGAACCAGTCTTTGAAACCACTGGAATGCACTGAAATGTAACATTAAACAGTAAAACACTTGACAGACAAGTGTATGTAGCTTCCCCAGTTAACAGGAGCATGCACACAGTTGTTTGTACATGTGGGGAAGTCCATAAGTAGAGCAAAGGCCCAATTATAGGACACTGCAAGAAACCAGTAGTAAATCAGAGCCAATAATAATGAATATAACAGAATTGTGAGAGAACACGTGGGAAAGACATCAAAATGTAAGTCTACAGTATAGAAAGTATGTTAGACACTGCAGAAATCCTTGAAATACAGCAAGTGCACATGAACCCGGTCTTTAAAACCACTACAATTCACCGAAAAAGTAGCATTAAACTGTAAAACATACTTGGAAGACAAGAGTATATTTCTTCTCCACTTCAGAGAGAGCAGTGTAGAAAGGTGCTTCTACGATGTAGGTAAGTCCGATAACTGCAACAGAAAGCCAGTTGTAAGACATTGTAAGCAAGAAGAGGAATAAAGGCAAAAAGACAGTGAATTTAAGAGAATGGCTAGAGAGTCAAGGGAAAGTACATCACAATGTTTGGATAAAGTAAGGAAAGTGTTTCATACAATGTGGGCAATCCTAGAATAGAGCAAATAGCACATTTAAGCAGCTGTAGTACCACTAGCATTCACTACAAAGTACCAATATACTGTGAAACAGGTGAGAGACAACTGTATATAGCTTCTCAAGTTCAGAGAAGATTGTATAATGTTCTTTGTACATGTGGTGAAGTCTCAAAAGTAGAGCAGAAGGCCAATTATAGGTCACTGCAAGAAAGAAGTAGTAATGCAGAGCAAATAATAGTGAATAGAACAGAATTGTGAGAATACAAGTGGAAAAGACAACAAAATATAAGTCTATAGTATAGAAAGGTCTTTGTACACTGCAGAAAACCCTTTAAATAGAGCAAAGTGCACATTGAAACCAGTCTTTGAAACCACTGGAATGCACTGAAATGTAGCATTAAACAGTAAAACAGTTGACAGACAAGTGTATGTAGCTTCCCCAGTTAACAGAAGCATGCACACAGCTGTTTGTACATGTGGGGAAGTCCATAAGTAGAGCAAAGGCCCAAATATAGAACACTGCAAGAAACCAGTAGTAAATCAGAGCCAATAATAATGAATATAACAGAATTGTGAGAGAACACGTGGGGAAAGACATCAAAATGTAAGTCTACAGTATAGAAAGTATGTTAGACACTGCAGAAATCCTTGAAATACAGCAAGTGCACATGAACCCGGTATTTTTAAAACCACTACAATTCACCGAAAAGTAGCATTAAACTGTAAAACATACTTGGAAGACAAGAGTATATTTCTTCTCCACTTCAGAGAGCAGTGTAGAAAGGTGCTTCTACGATGTAGGTAAGTCCGATAACTGCAACAGAAAGCCAGTTGTAAGACATTGTAAGCAAGAAGAGGAATAAAGGCAAAAAGGCAGTGAATTGAAGAGAATAGCTAGAGAGTCAAGGGAAAGTACATCACAATGTTTGGATAAAGTAAGGAAAGTGTTTCATACAATGTGGGCAATCCTAGAATAGAGCAAAATAGCACATTTCAGCAGCTGTAGTACTACTAGAATTCACTACAAAGTACCAATATACTGTAAAGCAGGTGAGAGACAAGTGTATATAGCTTCTCAAGTTCAGAGAAGATTGTATAATGTTCTTTGTACATGTGGTGAAGTCTCAATAGTAGAGCAGAAGGCCAATTATAGGTCACTGCAAGAAAGAAGTAGTAATGCAGAGCAAATAATAGTGAATAGAACAGAATTGTGAGAATACAAGTGGAAAAGACAACAAAATATAAGTCTATAGTATAGAAAGGTCTTTGTACACTGCAGAAAACCCTTTAAATAGAGCAAAGTGCACATTGAACCAGTCTTTGAAACCACTGGAATGCACTGAAATGTAGCATTAAACAGTAAAACAGTTGACAGACAAGTGTATGTAGCTTCCCCAGTTAACAGAAGCATGCACACAGCTGTTTGTACATGTGGGCAAGTCCATAAGTAGAGCAAAGGCCCAAATATAGGAACACTGCAAGAAACCAGTAGTAAATCAGAGCCAATAATAATGAATATAACAGAATTGTGAGAGAAACACGTGGGAAAGACATCAAAATGTAAGTCTACAGTATAGAAAGTATGTTAGACACTGCAGAAATCCTTGAAATACAGCAAGTGCACATGAACCCGGTATTTAAAACCACTACAATTCACCGAAAAGTAGCATTAAACTGTAAAACATACTTGGAAGACAAGAGTATATTTCTTCTCCACTTCAGAGAGCAGTGTAGAAAGGTGCTTCTACGATGTAGGTAAGTCCGGTAACTGCAACAGAAAGCCAGTTGTAAGACATTGTAAGCAAGAAGAGGAATAAAGGCGAAAAGACAGTGAATTGAAGAGAATAGCTAGAGAGTCAAGGGAAAGTACATCACAATGTTTGGATAAAGTAAGGAAAGTGTTTCATACAATGTGGGCAATCCTAGAATAGAGCAAATAGCACATTTAAGCAGCTGTAGTACCACTAGAATTCACTACAAAATACCAACATACTGTAAAACAGGTGAGAAACAAGTGTATATAGCCTCTCAAGTTCAGAGAAGATTGTATAATGTTCTTTGAACATGGGGTGAAGTCTCTATAGTAGAGCAGAAGGCCAATTATAGGTCACTGCAAGAAAGAAGTAGTAATGCAGAGCAAATAATAGTGAATAGAACAGAATTGTGAGAATATAAGTGGAAAAGACAACAAAATATAAGTGTATAGTATAGAAAGGTCTTTGTACACTGCAGAAAACCCTTTAAATAGAGCAAAGTGCACATTGAACCAGTCTTTGAAACCACTGGAATGCACTGAAATGTAGCATTAAACAGTAAAACACTTGACAGACAAGTGTATGTAGCTTCCCCAGTTAACAGAAGCATGCACACAGCTGTTTGTACATGTGGGCAAGTCCATAAGTAGAGCAAAGGCCCAATTATAGGACACTGCAAGAAACCAGTAGTAAATCAGAGCCAATAATAATGAATATAACAGAATTGTGAGAGAACACGTGGGAAAGACATCAAAATGTAAGTCTACAGTATAGAAAGTATGTTAGACACTGCAGAAATCCTTGAAATACAGCAAGTGCACATGAAACCGGTCTTTAAAACCACTACAATTCACCGAAAAGTAGCATTAAACTGTAAAACATACTTGGAACACAAGAGTATATTTCTTCTCCACTTCAGAGAGCAGTGTAGAAAGGTGCTTCTACGATGTACGTAAGTCCGATAACTGCAACAGAAAGCCAGTTGTAAGACATTGTAAGCAAGAAGAGGAATAAAGGCAAAAAGACAGTGAATTGAAGAGAATAGCTAGAGAGTCAAGGGAAAGTACATCACAATGTTTGGATAAAGTAAGGAAAGTGTTTCATACAATGTGGGCAATCCTAGAATAGTGCAAATAGCTCATTTCAGCAGCTGTAGTACTACTAGAATTCACTACAAAGTACCAATATACTGTAAAGCAGGTGAGAGACAAGTGTATATAGCTTCTCAAGTTCAGAGAAGATTGTATAATGTTCTTTGTACATGTGGTGAAGTCTCAACAGTGGAGCAGAAGGCCAATTATAGGTCTCTGCAAGAAAGAAGTAGTAATGCAGAGCAAATAATAGTGAATAGAACAGAATTGTGAGAATACAAGTGGAAAAGACAACAAAATATAAGTCTATAGTATAGAAAGGTCTTTGTACACTGCAGAAAACCCTTTAAATAGAGCAAAGTGCACATTGAACCAGTCTCTGAAACCACTGGAATGCACTGAAATGTAGCATTAAACAGGAAAACAGTTGACAGACAAGTGTATGTAGCTTCCCCAGTTAACAGAAGCATGCACACAGCAGTTTGTACATGTGGGCAAGTCCATAAGTAGAGCAAAGGCCCAAATATAGAACACTGCAAGAAACCAGTAGTAAATCAGAGCCAATAATAATGAATATAACAGAATTGTGAGAGAACACGTGGGAAAGACATCAAAATGTAAGTCTACAGTATAGAAAGCATGTTAGACACTGCAGAAATCCTTGAAATACAGCAAGTGCACATGAACCCGGTATTTAAAACCACTACAATTCACCGAAAAGTAGCATTAAACTGTAAAACATACTTGGAAGACAAGAGTATATTTCTTCTCCACTTCAGAGAGCAGTGTAGAAAGGTGCTTCTACGATGTAGGTAAGTCCGATAACTGCAACAGAAAGCCAGTTGTAAGACATTGTAATCAAGAAGAGGAATAAAGGCGAAAAGACAGTGAATTGAAGAGAATAGCTAGAGAGTCAAGGGAAAGTACATCACAATGTTAGGATATAGTAATGAAAGTGTTTCATACAATGTGGGCAATCCTAGAATAAAGCAAATAGCACATTTAAGCAGCTGTAGTACAACTAGAATTCACTACAAAGTACCAATATACTGTGAAACAGGTGAGAGACAACTGTATATAGCTTCTCAAGTTCAGAGAAGATTGTCTAATTTTCTTTGTACATGTGGTGAAGTCTCAAAAGTAGAGCAGAGGGCCAATAATAGGTCACTGCAAGAAAGAAGTAGTAAAGCAGAGCAAATAATAGTGAATAGAACAGAATTGTGAGAATACAAGTGGAAAAGACAACAAAATATAAGTCTATAGTATGGAAAGGTGTTTGTACACTGCAGAAAACCCTTTAAATAGAGCAAAGTGCACATTGAACCAGTCTTTGAAACCACTGGAATGCACTGAAATGTAGCATTAAACAGTAAAAACAGTTGACAGACAAGTGTATGTAGCTTCCCCAGTTAACAGAAGCATGCACACAGCTGTTTGTACATGTGGGGAAGTCCATAAGTAGAGCAAAGGCCCAAATATAGGACACTGCAAGAAACCAGTAGTAAATCAGAGCCAATAATAATGAATATAACAGAATTGTGAGAGAACACGTGGGAAAGACATCAAAATGTAAGTCTACAGTATAGAAAGTATGTTAGACACTGCAGAAATCCTTGAAATACAGCAAGTGCACATGAACCCGGTCTTTAAAACCACTACAATTCACCGAAAAGTAGCATTAAACTGTAAAACATACTTGGAAGACAAGAGTATATTTCTTCTCCACTTCAGAGAGCAGTGTAGAAAGGTGCTTCTACGATGTAGGTAAGTCCGATAACTGCAACAGAAAGCCAGTTGTAAGACATTGTAAGCAAGAAGAGGAATAAAGGCGAAAAGACAGTGAATTGAAGAGAATAGCTAGAGAGTCAAGGGAAAGTACATCACAATGTTTGGATAAAGTAAGGAAAGTGTTTCATACAATGTGGGCAATCCTAGAATAGAGCAAATAGCACATTTCAGCAGCTGTAGTACTACTAGAATTCACTACAAAGTACCAATATACTGTAAAGCAGGTGAGAGACAAGTGTATATAGCTTCTCAAGTTCAGAGAAGATTGTATAATGTTCTTTGTACATGTGGGTGAAGTCTCAACAGTGGAGCAGAAGGCCAATTATAGGTCTCTGCAAGAAAGAAGTAGTAATGCAGAGCAAATAATAGTGAATAGAACAGAATTGTGAGAATACAAGTGGAAAAGACAACAAAATATAAGTCTATAGTATAGAAAGGTCTTTGTACACTGCAGAAAACCCTTTAAATAGAGCAAAGTGCACATTGAACCAGTCTCTGAAACCACTGGAATGCACTGAAATGTAGCATTAAACAGGAAAACAGTTGACAGACAAGTGTATGTAGCTTCCCCAGTTAACAGAAGCATGCACACAGCTGTTTGTACATGTGGGCAAGTCCATAAGTAGAGCAAAGGCCCAAATATAGAACACTGCAAGAAACCAGTAGTAAATCAGAGCCAATAATAATGAATATAACAGAATTGTGAGAGAACACGTGGGAAAGACATCAAAATGTAAGTCTACAGTATAGAAAGTATGTTAGACACTGCAGAAATCCTTGAAATACAGCAAGTGCACATGAACCCGGTATTTAAAACCACTACAATTCACCGAAAAGTAGCATTAAACTGTAAAACATACTTGGAAGACAAGAGTATATTTCTTCTCCACTTCAGAGAGCAGTGTAGAAAGGTGCTTCTACGATGTAGGTAAGTCCGATAACTGCAACAGAAAGCCAGTTGTAAGACATTGTAAGCAAGAAGAGGAATAAAGGCAAAAAGACAGTGAATTGAAGAGAATAGCTAGAGAGTCAAGGGAAAGTACATCACAATGTTTGGATAAAGTAAGGAAAGTGTTTCATACAATGTGGGCAATCCTAGAATAGAGCAAATAGCACATTTCAGCAGCTGTAGTACCACTAGAATTCACTACAAAGTACCAATATACTGTAAAACAGGTGAGAGACAAGTGTATATACCTTCTCAAGTTCAGAGAAGATTGTATAATGTTCTTTGAACATGGGGTGAAGTCTCTATAGTAGAGCAGAAGGCCAATTATAGGTCACTGCAAGAAAGAAGTAGTAATGCAGAGCAAATAATAGTGAATAGAACAGAATTGTGAGAATACAAGTGGAAAAGACAACAAAATATAAGTCTATAGTATAGAAAGGTCTTTGTACACTGCAGAAAACCCTTTAAATAGAGCAAAGTGCACATTGAACCAGTCTTTGAAACCACTGGAATGCACTGAAATGTAGCATTAAACAGTAAAACACTTGACAGACAAGTGTATGTAGCTTCCCCAGTTAACAGAAGCATGCACACAGCTGTTTGTAAATGTGGGGAAGTCCATAAGTAGAGCAAAGGCCCAAATATAGGAAACTGCAAGAAACCAGTAGTAAATCAGAGCCAATAATAATGAATATAACAGAATTGTGAGAGAACACGTGGGAAAGACATCAAAATGTAAGTCTACAGTATAGAAAGTATGTTAGACACTGCAGAAATCCTTGAAATACAGCAAGTGCACATGAACCCGGTATTTAAAACCACTACAATTCACCGAAAAGTAGCATTAAACTGTAAAACATACTTGGAAGACAAGAGTATATTTCTTCTCCACTTCAGAGAGCAGTGTAGAAAGGTGCTTCTACGATGTAGGTAAGTCCGATAACTGCAACAGAAAGCCAGTTGTAAGACATTGTAAGCAAGAAGAGGAATAAAGGCAAAAAGGCAGTGAATTGAAGAGAATAGCTAGAGAGTCAAGGGAAAGTACATCACAATGTTAGGATATAGTAATGAAAGTGTTTCATACAATGTGGGCAATCCTAGAATAGAGCAAATAGCACATTTAAGCAG
The DNA here is from genome assembly GCA_025583905.1 of Ia io. Lineage (NCBI taxonomy): Eukaryota > Metazoa > Chordata > Mammalia > Chiroptera > Vespertilionidae > Ia > Ia io. The sequence continues at coordinate 74,712 of JAJQQW010000143.1, forward strand.
CTGTAGTACCACTAGAATTCACTACAAAGTACCAATATACTGTAAAACAGGTGAGAGACAAGTGTATATACCTTCTCAAGTTCAGAGAAGATTGTATAATGTTCTTTGAACATGGGGTGAAGTCTCTATAGTAGAGCAGAAGGCCAATTATAGGTCACTGCAAGAAAGAAGTAGTAATGCAGAGCAAATAATAGTGAATAGAACAGAATTGTGAGAATACAAGTGGAAAAGACAACAAAATATAAGTCTATAGTATAGAAAGGTCTTTGTACACTGCAGAAAACCCTTTAAATAGAGCAAAGTGCACATTGAACCAGTCTTTGAAACCACTGGAATGCACTGAAATGTAGCATTAAACAGTAAAACACTTGACAGACAAGTGTATGTAGCTTCCCCAGTTAACAGAAGCATGCACACAGCTGTTTGTAAATGTGGGGAAGTCCATAAGTAGAGCAAAGGCCCAAATATAGGACACTGCAAGAAACCAGTAGTAAATCAGAGCCAATAATAATGAATATAACAGAATTGTGAGAGAACACGTGGGAAAGACATCAAAATGTAAGTCTACAGTATAGAAAGTATGTTAGACACTGCAGAAATCCTTGAAATACAGCAAGTGCACATGAACCCGGTCTTTTAAAACCACTACAATTCACCGAAAAGTAGCATTAAACTGTAAAACATACTTGGAAGACAAGAGTATATTTCTTCTCCACTTCAGAGAGCAGTGTAGAAAGGTGCTTCTACGATGTAGGTAAGTCCGATAACTGCAACAGAAAGCCAGTTGTAAGACATTGTAAGCAAGAAGAGGAATAAAGGCAAAAAGACAGTGAATTGAAGAGAATAGCTAGAGAGTCAAGGGAAAGTACATCACAATGTTTGGATAAAGTAAGGAAAGTGTTTCATACAATGTGGGCAATCCTAGAATAGTGCAAATAGCACATTTCAGCAGCTGTAGTACTACTAGAATTCACTACAAAGTACCAATATACTGTAAAACAGGTGAGAGACAAGTGTATATAGCTTCTCAAGTTCAGAGAAGATTGTATAATGTTCTTTGTACATGTGGTGAAGTCTCAACAGTAGAGCAGAAGGCCAATTATAGGTCACTGCAAGAAAGAAGTAGTAATGCAGAGCAAATAATAGTGAATAGAACAGAATTGTGAGAATACAAGTGGAAAAGACAACAAAATATAAGTCTATAGTATAGAAAGGTCTTTGTACACTGCAGAAAACCCTTTAAATAGAGCAAAGTGCACATTGAACCAGTCTCTGAAACCACTGGAATGCACTGAAATGTAGCATTAAACAGTAAAACAGTTGACAGACAAGTGTATGTAGCTTCCCCAGTTAACAGAAGCATGCACACAGCTGTTTGTACATGTGGGCAAGTCCATAAGTAGAGCAAAGGCCCAAATATAGAACACTGCAAGAAACCAGTAGTAAATCAGAGCCAATAATAATGAATATAACAGAATTGTGAGAGAACACGTGGGAAAGACATCAAAATGTAAGTCTACAGTATAGAAAGTATGTTAGACACTGCAGAAATCCTTGAAATACAGCAAGTGCACATGAACCCGGTCTTTAAAACCACTACAATTCACCGAAAAGTAGCATTAAACTGTAAAACATACTTGGAAGACAAGAGTATATTTCTTCTCCACTTCAGAGAGCAGTGTAGAAAGGTGCTTCTACGATGTAGGTAAGTCCGGTAACTGCAACAGAAAGCCAGTTGTAAGACATTGTAAGCAAGAAGAGGAATAAAGGAAAAAAAGACAGTGAATTGAAGAGAATAGCTAGAGAGTCAAGGGAAAGTACATCACAATGTTTGGATAAAGTAAGGAAAGTGTTTCATACAATGTGGGCAATCCTAGAATAGAGCAAATAGCACATTTAAGCAGCTGTAGTACCACTAGAATTCACTACAAAGTACCAATATACTGTAAAACAGGTGAGAGACAAGTGTATATACCTTCTCAAGTTCAGAGAAGATTGTATAATGTTCTTTGAACATGGGGTGAAGTCTCTATAGTAGAGCAGAAGGCCAATTATAGGTCACTGCAAGAAAGAAGTAGTAATGCAGAGCAAATAATAGTGAATAGAACAGAATTGTGAGAATACAAGTGGAAAAGACAACAAAATATAAGTCTATAGTATAGAAAGGTCTTTGTACACTGCAGAAAACCCTTTAAATAGAGCAAAGTGCACATTGAACCAGTCTCTGAAACCACTGGAATGCACTGAAATGTAGCATTAAACAGGAAAACAGTTGACAGACAAGTGTATGTAGCTTCCCCAGTTAACAGAAGCATGCACACAGCTGTTTGTACATGTGGGCAAGTCCATAAGTAGAGCAAAGGCCCAAATATAGAACACTGCAAGAAACCAGTAGTAAATCAGAGCCAATAATAATGAATATAACAGAATTGTGAGAGAACACGTGGGAAAGACATCAAAATGTAAGTCTACAGTATAGAAAGTATGTTAGACACTGCAGAAATCCTTGAAATACAGCAAGTGCACATGAACCCGGTCTTTAAAACCACTACAATTCACCGAAAAGTAGCATTAAACTGTAAAACATACTTGGAAGGCAAGAGTATATTTCTTCTCCACTTCAGAGAGCAGTGTAGAAAGGTGCTTCTACGATGTAGGTAAGTCCGATAACTGCAACAGAAAGCCAGTTGTAAGACATTGTAAGCAAGAAGAGGAATAAAGGCGAAAAGACAGTGAATTGAAGAGAATAGCTAGAGAGTCAAGGGAAAGTACATCACAATGTTTGGATAAAGTAAGGAAAGTGTTTCATACAATGTGGGCAATCCCAGAATAGTGCAAATAGCACATTTCAGCAGCTGTAGTACTACTAGAATTCACTACAAAGTACCAATATACTGTAAAGCAGGTGAGAGACAAGTGAATATAGCTTCTCAAGTTCAGAGAAGATTGTATAATGTTCTTTGTACATGGGGTGAAGTCTCAACAGTGGAGCAGAAGGCCAATTATAGGTCTCTGCAAGAAAGAAGTAGTAATGCAGAGCAAATAATAGTGAATAGAACAGAATTGTGAGAATACAAGTGGAAAAAAAGACAACAAAATATAAGTCTATAGTATAGAAAGGTCTTTGTACACTGCAGAAAACCCTTTAAATAGAGCAAAGTGCACATTGAACCAGTCTCTGAAACCACTGGAATGCACTGAAATGTAGCATTAAACAGGAAAACAGTTGACAGACAAGTGTATGTAGCTTCCCCAGTTAACAGAAGCATGCACACAGCTGTTTGTACATGTGGGCAAGTCCATAAGTAGAGCAAAGGCCCAAATATAGAACACTGCAAGAAACCAGTAGTAAATCAGAGCCAATAATAATGAATATAACAGAATTGTGAGAGAACACGTGGGAAAGACATCAAAATGTAAGTCTACAGTATAGAAAGTATGTTAGACACTGCAGAAATCCTTGAAATACAGCAAGTGCACATGAACCCGGTATTTAAAACCACTACAATTCACCGAAAAGTAGCATTAAACTGTAAAACATACTTGGAAGACAAGAGTATATTTCTTCTCCACTTCAGAGAGCAGTGTAGAAAGGTGCTTCTACGATGTAGGTAAGTCCGATAACTGCAACAGAAAGCCAGTTGTAAGACATTGTAAGCAAGAAGAGGAATAAAGGCGAAAAGACAGTGAATTGAAGAGAATAGCTAGAGAGTCAAGGGAAAGTACATCACAATGTTTGGATAAAGTAAGGAAAGTGTTTCATACAATGTGGGCAATCCCAGAATAGTGCAAATAGCACATTTCAGCAGCTGTAGTACTACTAGAATTCACTACAAAGTACCAATATACTGTAAAGCAGGTGAGAGACAACTGTATATAGCTTCTCAAGTTCAGAGAAGATTGTATAATGTTCTTTGTACATGTGGTGAAGTTTCAACAGTGGAGCAGAAGGCCAATTATAGGCCACTGCAAGAAAGAAGTAGTAATGCAGAGCAAATAATAGTGAATAGAACAGAATTGTGAGAATACAAGTGGAAAAGACAACAAAATATAAGTCTATAGTATAGAAAGGTCTTTGTACACTGCAGAAAACCCTTTAAATAGAGCAAAGTGCACATTGAACCAGTCTCTGAAACCACTGGAATGCACTGAAATGTAGCATTAAACAGGAAAAACAGTTGACAGACAAGTGTATGTAGCTTCCCCAGTTAACAGAAGCATGCACACAGCTGTTTGTACATGTGGGCAAGTCCATAAGTAGAGCAAAGGCCCAAATATAGAACACTGCAAGAAACCAGTAGTAAATCAGAGCCAATAATAATGAATATAACAGAATTGTGAGAGAACACATGGGAAAGACATCAAAATGTAAGTCTACAGTATAGAAAGCATGTTAGACACTGCAGAAATCCTTGAAATACAGCAAGTGCACATGAACCCGGTATTTAAAACCACTACAATTCACCGAAAAGTAGCATTAAACTGTAAAACATACTTGGAAGACAAGAGTATATTTCTTCTCCACTTCAGAGAGCAGTGTAGAAAGGTGCTTCTACGATGTAGGTAAGTCCGATAACTGCAACAGAAAGCCAGTTGTAAGACATTGTAAGCAAGAAGAGGAATAAAGGCGAAAAGACAGTGAATTGAAGAGAATAGCTAGAGAGTCAAGGGAAAGTACATCACAATGTTTGGATAAAGTAAGGAAAGTGTTTCATACAATGTGGGCAATCCTAGAATAGAGCAAATAGCACATTTCAGCAGCTGTAGTACCACTAGAATTCACTACAAAGTACCAATATACTGTAAAACAGGTGAGAGACAAGTGTATATAGCTTCTCAAGTTCAGAGAAGATTGTATAATGTTCTTTGAACATGTGGTGAAGTCTCAACAGTAGAGCAGAAGGCCAATTATAGGTCACTGCAAGAAAGAAGTAGTAATGCAGAGCAAATAATAGTGAATAGAACAGAATTGTGAGAATACAAGTGGAAAAGACAACAAAATATAAGTCTATAGTATAGAAAGGTCTTTGTACACTGCAGAAAACCCTTTAAATAGAGCAAAGTGCACATTGAACCAGTCTCTGAAACCACTGGAATGCACTGAAATGTAGCATTAAACAGTAAAAACAGTTGACAGACAAGTGTATGTAGCTTCCCCAGTTAACAGAAGCATGCACACAGCTGTTTGTACATGTGGGCAAGTCCATAAGTAGAGCAAAGGCCCAAATATAGGACACTGCAAGAAACCAGTAGTAAATCAGAGCCAATAATAATGAATATAACAGAATTGTAAGAGAACACGTGGGAAAGACATCAAAATGTAAGTCTACAGTATAGAAAGTATGTTAGACACTGCAGAAATCCTTGAAATACAGCAAGTGCACATGAACCCGGTATTTAAAACCACTACAATTCACCGAAAAGTAGCATTAAACTGTAAAACATACTTGGAAGACAAGAGTATATTTCTTCTCCACTTCAGAGAGCAGTGTAGAAAGGTGCTTCTACGATGTAGGTAAGTCCGATAACTGCAACAGAAAGCCAGTTGTAAGACATTGTAAGCAAGAAGAGGAATAAAGGCGAAAAGACAGTGAATTGAAGAGAATAGCTAGAGAGTCAAGGGAAAGTACATCACAATGTTTGGATAAAGTAAGGAAAGTGTTTCATACAATGTGGGCAATCCTAGAATAGAGCAAATAGCACATTTCAGCAGCTGTAGTACCACTAGAATTCACTACAAAGTACCAATATACTGTAAAAACAGGTGAGAGACAAGTGTATATAGCTTCTCAAGTTCAGAGAAGATTGTATAATGTTCTTTGAACATGGGGTGAAGTCTCTATAGTAGAGCAGAAGGCCAATTATAGGTCACTGCAAGAAAGAAGTAGTAATGCAGAGCAAATAATAGTGAATAGAACAGAATTGTGAGAATACAAGTGGAAAAGACAACAAAATATAAGTCTATAGTATAGAAAGGTCTTTGTACACTGCAGAAAACCCTTTAAATAGAGCAAAGTGCACATTGAACCAGTCTCTGAAACCACTGGAATGCACTGAAATGTAGCATTAAACAGGAAAACAGTTGACAGACAAGTGTATGTAGCTTCCCCAGTTAACAGAAGCATGCACACAGCTGTTTGTACATGTGGGCAAGTCCATAAGTAGAGCAAAGGCCCAAATATAGAACACTGCAAGAAACCAGTAGTAAATCAGAGCCAATAATAATGAATATAACAGAATTGTGAGAGAACACGTGGGAAAGACATCAAAATGTAAGTCTACAGTATAGAAAGTATGTTAGACACTGCAGAAATCCTTGAAATACAGCAAGTGCACATGAAACCCGGTCTTTAAAACCACTACAATTCACCGAAAAGTAGCATTAAACTGTAAAACATACTTGGAAGACAAGAGTATATTTCTTCTCCACTTCAGAGAGCAGTGTAGAAAGGTGCTTCTACGATGTAGGTAAGTCCGATAACTGCAACAGAAAGCCAGTTGTAAGACATTGTAAGCAAGAAGAGGAATAAAGGCGAAAAGACAGTGAATTGAAGAGAATAGCTAGAGAGTCAAGGGAAAGTACATCACAATGTTTGGATAAAGTAAGGAAAGTGTTTCATACAATGTGGGCAATCCTAGAATAGAGCAAATAGCACATTTAAGCAGCTGTAGTACCACTAGAATTCACTACAAAGTACCAATATACTGTAAAACAGGTGAGAGACAAGTGTATATAGCTTCTCAAGTTCAGAGAAGATTGTATAATGTTCTTTGTACATGTGGTGAAGTCTCAAAAGTAGAGCAGAAGGCCAATTATAGGTCACTGCAAGAAAGAAGTAGTAATGCAGAGCAAATAATAGTGAATAGAACAGAATTGTGAGAATACAAGTGGAAAAGACAACAAAATATAAGTCTATAGTATAGAAAGGTCTTTGTACACTGCAGAAAACCCTTTAAATAGAGCAAAGTGCACATTGAACCAGTCTTTGAAACCACTGGAATGCACTGAAATGTACCATTAAACAGTAAAACAGTTGACAGACAAGTGTATGTAGCTTCCCCAGTTAACAGAAGCATGCACACAGCTGTTTGTACATGTGAGGAAGTCCATAAGTAGAGCAAAGGCCCAAATATAGAACACTGCAAGAAACCAGTAGTAAATCAGAGCCAATAATAATGAATATAACAGAATTGTGAGAGAACACGTGGGAAAGACATCAAAATGTAAGTCTACAGTATAGAAAGTATGTTAGACACTGCAGAAATCCTTGAAATACAGCAAGTGCACATGAACCCGGTCTTTTAAAACCACTACAATTCACCGAAAAGTAGCATTAAACTGTAAAACATACTTGGAAGACAAGAGTATATTTCTTCTCCACTTCAGAGAGCAGTGTAGAAAGGTGCTTCTACGATGTAGGTAAGTCCGATAACTGCAACAGAAAGCCAGTTGTAAGACATTGTAAGCAAGAAGAGGAATAAAGGCGAAAAAGACAGTGAATTGAAGAGAATAGCTAGAGAGTCAAGGGAAAGTACATCACAATGTTTGGATAAAGTAAGGAAAGTGTTTCATACAATGTGGGCAATCCTAGAATAGAGCAAATAGCACATTTCAGCAGCTGTAGTACCACTAGAATTCACTACAAAGTACCAATATACTGTAAAACAGGTGAGAGACAAGTGTATATAGCTTCTCAAGTTCAGAGAAGATTGTATAATGTTCTTTGTACATGTGGTGAAGTCTCTATAGTAGAGCAGAAGGCCAATTATAGGTCACTGCAAGAAAGAAGTAGTAATGCAGAGCAAATAATAGTGAATAGAACAGAATTGTGAGAATACAAGTGGAAAAGACAACAAAATATAAGTCTATAGTATAGAAAGGTCTTTGTACACTGCAGAAAACCCTTTAAATAGAGCAAAGTGCACATTGAACCAGTCTCTGAAACCACTGGAATGCACTGAAATGTAGCATTAAACAGTAAAAAACAGTTGACAGACAAGTGTATGTAGCTTCCCCAGTTAACAGAAGCATGCACACAGCTGTTTGTACATGTGGGCAAGTCCATAAGTAGAGCAAAGGCCCAAATATAGAACACTGCAAGAAACCAGTAGTAAATCAGAGCCAATAATAATGAATATAACAGAATTGTGAGAGAACACGTGGGAAAGACATCAAAATGTAAGTCTACAGTATAGAAAGTATGTTAGACACTGCAGAAATCCTTGAAATACAGCAAGTGCACATGAACCCGGTATTTTAAAACCACTACAATTCACCGAAAAGTAGCATTAAACTGTAAAACATACTTGGAACACAAGAGTATATTTCTTCTCCACTTCAGAGAGCAGTGTAGAAAGGTGCTTCTACGATGTAGGTAAGTCCGATAACTGCAACAGAAAGCCAGTTGTAAGACATTGTAAGCAAGAAGAGGAATAAAGGCAAAAAGACAGTGAATTGAAGAGAATAGCTAGAGAGTCAAGGGAAAGTACATCACAATGTTTGGATAAAGTAAGGAAAGTGTTTCATACAATGTGGGCAATCCTAGAATAGAGCAAATAGCACATTTCAGCAGCTGTAGTACTACTAGAATTCACTACAAAGTACCAATATACTGTAAAGCAGGTGAGAGACAAGTGTATATAGCTTCTCAAGTTCAGAGAAGATTGTATAATGTTCTTTGTACATGTGGTGAAGTCTCTAACAGTAGAGCAGAAGGCCAATTATAGGTCTCTGCAAGAAAGAAGTAGTAATGCAGAGCAAATAATAGTGAATAGAACAGAATTGTGAGAATACAAGTGGAAAAGACAACAAAATATAAGTCTATAGTATAGAAAGGTCTTTGTACACTGCAGAAAACCCTTTAAATAGAGCAAAGTGCACATTGAACCAGTCTCTGAAACCACTGGAATGCACTGAAATGTAGCATTAAACAGTAAAAAACAGTTGACAGACAAGTGTATGTAGCTTCCCCAGTTAACAGAAGCATGCACACAGCTGTTTGTACATGTGGGGCAAGTCCATAAGTAGAGCAAAGGCCCAAATATAGAACACTGCAAGAAACCAGTAGTAAATCAGAGCCAATAATAATGAATATAACAGAATTGTGAGAGAACACGTGGGAAAGACATCAAAATGTAAGTCTACAGTATAGAAAGTATGTTAGACACTGCAGAAATCCTTGAAATACAGCAAGTGCACATGAACCCGGTATTTAAAACCACTACAATTCACCGAAAAGTAGCATTAAACTGTAAAACATACTTGGAAGACAAGAGTATATTTCTTCTCCACTTCAGAGAGCAGTGTAGAAAGGTGCTTCTACGATGTAGGTAAGTCCGATAACTGCAACAGAAAGCCAGTTGTAAGACATTGTAAGCAAGAAGAGGAATAAAGGCGAAAAGACAGTGAATTGAAAGAGAATAGCTAGAGAGTCAAGGGAAAGTACATCACAATGTTTGGATAAAGTAAGGAAAGTGTTTCATACAATGTGGGCAATCCTAGAATAGTGCAAATAGCACATTTCAGCAGCTGTAGTACTACTAGAATTCACTACAAAGTACCAATATACTGTAAAAGCAGGTGAGAGACAAGTGTATATAGCTTCTCAAGTTCAGAGAAGATTGTATAATGTTCTTTGTACATGTGGTGAAGTCTCAACAGTAGAGCAGAAGGCCAATTATAGGTCACTGCAAGAAAGAAGTAGTAATGCAGAGCAAATAATAGTGAATAGAACAGAATTGTGAGAATACAAGTGGAAAAGACAACAAAATATAAGTCTATAGTATAGAAAGGTCTTTGTACACTGCAGAAAACCCTTTAAATAGAGCAAAGTGCACATTGAACCAGTCTCTGAAACCACTGGAATGCACTGAAATGTAGCATTAAACAGTAAAAAACAGTTGACAGACAAGTGTATGTAGCTTCCCCAGTTAACAGAAGCATGCACACAGCTGTTTGTACATGTGGGCAAGTCCATAAGTAGAGCAAAGGCCCAAATATAGAACACTGCAAGAAACCAGTAGTAAATCAGAGCCAATAATAATGAATATAACAGAATTGTGAGAGAACACGTGGGAAAGACATCAAAATGTAAGTCTACAGTATAGAAAGTATGTTAGACACTGCAGAAATCCTTGAAATACAGCAAGTGCACATGAACCCGGTATTTTAAAACCACTACAATTCACCGAAAAGTAGCATTAAACTGTAAAACATACTTGGAAGACAAGAGTATATTTCTTCTCCACTTCAGAGAGCAGTGTAGAAAGGTGCTTCTACGATGTAGGTAAGTCCGATAACTGCAACAGAAAGCCAGTTGTAAGACATTGTAAGCAAGAAGAGGAATAAAGGGCGAAAAGACAGTGAATTGAAGAGAATAGCTAGAGAGTCAAGGGAAAGTACATCACACAATGTTTGGATAAAGTAAGGAAAGTGTTTCATACAATGTGGGCAATCCTAGAATAGTGCAAATAGCACATTTCAGCAGCTGTAGTACTACTAGAATTCACTACAAAGTACCAATATACTGTAAAACAGGTGAGAGACAAGTGTATATAGCTTCTCAAGTTCAGAGAAGATTGTATAATGTTCTTTGTACATGTGGTGAAGTCTCAACAGTGGAGCAGAAGGCCAATTATAGGTCACTGCAAGAAAGAAGTAGTAATGCAGAGCAAATAATAGTGAATAGAACAGAATTGTGAGAATACAAGTGGAAAAGACAACAAAATATAAGTCTATAGTATAGAAAGGTCTTTGTACACTGCAGAAAACCCTTTAAATAGAGCAAAGTGCACATTGAACCAGTCTCTGAAACCACTGGAATGCACTGAAATGTAGCATTAAACAGTAAAACAGTTGACAGACAAGTGTATGTAGCTTCCCCAGTTAACAGAAGCATGCACACAGCTGTTTGTACATGTGGGCAAGTCCATAAGTAGAGCAAAGGCCCAAATATAGAACACTGCAAGAAACCAGTAGTAAATCAGAGCCAATAATAATGAATATAACAGAATTGTGAGAGAACACGTGGGAAAGACATCAAAATGTAAGTCTACAGTATAGAAAGTATGTTAGACACTGCAGAAATCCTTGAAATACAGCAAGTGCACATGAACCCGGTATTTTAAAACCACTACAATTCACCGAAAAGTAGCATTAAACTGTAAAACATACTTGGAAGACAAGAGTATATTTCTTCTCCACTTCAGAGAGCAGTGTAGAAAGGTGCTTCTACGATGTAGGTAAGTCCGATAACTGCAACAGAAAGCCAGTTGTAAGACATTGTAAGCAAGAAGAGGAATAAAGGCGAAAAGACAGTGAAATTGAAGAGAATAGCTAGAGAGTCAAGGGAAAGTACATCACAATGTTTGGATAAAGTAAGGAAAGTGTTTCATACAATGTGGGCAATCCTAGAATAGAGCAAATAGCACATTTAAGCAGCTGTAGTACCACTAGAATTCACTACAAAGTACCAATATACTGTAAAACAGGTGAGAGACAAGTGTATATAGCTTCTCAAGTTCAGAGAAGATTGTATAATGTTCTTTGAACATGGGGTGAAGTCTCTATAGTAGAGCAGAAGGCCAATTATAGGTCACTGCAAGAAAGAAGTAGTAATGCAGAGCAAATAATAGTGAATAGAACAGAATTGTGAGAATACAAGTGAAAAAAGACAACAAAATATAAGTCTATAGTATAGAAAGGTCTTTGTACACTGCAGAAAACCCTTTAAATAGAGCAAAGTGCACATTGAACCAGTCTCTGAAACCACTGGAATGCACTGAAATGTAGCATTAAACAGTAAAACAGTTGACAGACAAGTGTATGTAGCTTCCCCAGTTAACAGAAGCATGCACACAGCTGTTTGTACATGTGGGCAAGTCCATAAGTAGAGCAAAGGCCCAAATATAGAACACTGCAAGAAACCAGTAGTAAATCAGAGCCAATAATAATGAATATAACAGAATTGTGAGAGAACACGTGGGAAAGACATCAAAATGTAAGTCTACAGTATAGAAAGTATGTTAGACACTGCAGAAATCCTTGAAATACAGCAAGTGCACATGAACCCGGTATTTAAAACCACTACAATTCACCGAAAAGTAGCATTAAACTGTAAAACATACTTGGAAGACAAGAGTATATTTCTTCTCCACTTCAGAGAGCAGTGTAGAAAGGTGCTTCTACGATGTAGGTAAGTCCGGTAACTGCAACAGAAAGCCAGTTGTAAGACATTGTAAGCAAGAAGAGGAATAAAGGCGAAAAGACAGTGAATTGAAGAGAATAGCTAGAGAGTCAAGGGAAAGTACATCACAATGTTTGGATAAAGTAAGGAAAGTGTTTCATACAATGTGGGCAATCCTAGAATAGAGCAAATAGCACATTTAAGCAGCTGTAGTACCACTTAGAATTCACTACAAAGTACCAATATACTGTAAAACAGGTGAGAGACAAGTGTATATAGCTTCTCAAGTTCAGAGAAGATTGTATAATGTTCTTTGAACATGTGGTGAAGTCTCTATAGTAGAGCAGAAGGCCAATTATAGGTCACTGCAAGAAAGAAGTAGTAATGCAGAGCAAATAATAGTGAATAGAACAGAATTGTGAGAATATAAGTGGAAAAGACAACAAAATATAAGTCTATAGTATAGAAAGGTCTTTGTACACTGCAGAAAACCCTTTAAATAGAGCAAAGTGCACATTGAACCAGTCTCTGAAACCACTGGAATGCACTGAAATGTAGCATTAAACAGGAAAACAGTTGACAGACAAGTGTATGTAGCTTCCCCAGTTAACAGAAGCATGCACACAGCTGTTTGTACATGTGGGCAAGTCCATAAGTAGAGCAAAGGCCCACTTATAGGACATTGCAAGAAACCAGTAGTAAATCAGAGCCAATAATAACGAATATAACAGAATTGTAAGAGAACACGTGGGAAAGACATCAAAATGTAAGTCTACAGTATAGAAAAGTATGTTAGACACTGCAGAAATCCTTGAAATACAGCAAGTGCACATGAACCCGGTCTTTAAAACCACTACAATTCACCGAAAAGTAGCATTAAACTGTAAAACATACTTGGAAGACAAGAGTATATTTCTTCTCCACTTCAGAGAGCAGTGTAGAAAGGTGCTTCTACGATGTAGGTAAGTCCGATAACTGCAACAGAAAGCCAGTTGTAAGACATTGTAAGCAAGAAGAGGAATAAAGGCGAAAAGACAGTGAATTGAAGAGAATAGCTAGAGAGTCAAGGGAAAGTACATCACAATGTTTGGATAAAGTAAGGAAAGTGTTTCATACAATGTGGGCAATCCTAGAATAGTGCAAATAGCTCATTTCAGCAGCTGTAGTACTACTAGAATTCACTACAAAGTACCAATATACTGTAAAGCAGGTGAGAGACAAGTGTATATAGCTTCTCAAGTTCAGAGAAGATTGTATAATGTTCTTTGTACATGTGGTGAAGTCTCAACAGTGGAGCAGAAGGCCAATTATAGGTCTCTGCAAGAAAGAAGTAGTAATGCAGAGCAAATAATAGTGAATAGAACAGAATTGTGAGAATACAAGTGGAAAAGACAACAAAATATAAGTCTATAGTATAGAAAGGTCTTTGTACACTGCAGAAAACCCTTTAAATAGAGCAAAGTGCACATTGAACCAGTCTCTGAAACCACTGGAATGCACTGAAATGTAGCATTAAACAGGAAAACAGTTGACAGACAAGTGTATGTAGCTTCCCCAGTTAACAGAAGCATGCACACAGCTGTTTGTACATGTGGGCAAGTCCATAAGTAGAGCAAAGGCCCAAATATAGAACACTGCAAGAAACCAGTAGTAAATCAGAGCCAATAATAATGAATATAACAGAATTGTGAGAGAACACGTGGGAAAGACATCAAAATGTAAGTCTACAGTATAGAAAGCATGTTAGACACTGCAGAAATCCTTGAAATACAGCAAGTGCACATGAACCCGGTATTTAAAACCACTACAATTCACCGAAAAGTAGCATTAAACTGTAAAACATACTTGGAAGACAAGAGTATATTTCTTCTCCACTTCAGAGAGCAGTGTAGAAAGGTGCTTCTACGATGTAGGTAAGTCCGGTAACTGCAACAGAAAGCCAGTTGTAAGACATTGTAAGCAAGAAGAGGAATAAAGGCGAAAAGACAGTGAATTGAAGAGAATAGCTAGAGAGTCAAGGGAAAGTACATCACAATGTTTGGATAAAGTAAGGAAAGTGTTTCATACAATGTGGGCAATCCTAGAATAGAGCAAATAGCACATTTAAGCAGCTGTAGTACCACTAGAATTCACTACAAAGTACCAATATACTGTAAAACAGGTGAGAGACAAGTGTATATAGCTTCTCAAGTTCAGAGAAGATTGTATAATGTTCTTTGTACATGTGGTGAAGTCTCAATAGTAGAGCAGAAGGCCAATTATAGGTCACTGCAAGAAAGAAGTAGTAATGCAGAGCAAATAATAGTGAATAGAACAGAATTGTGAGAATACAAGTGGAAAAGACAACAAAATATAAGTCTATAGTATAGAAAGGTCTTTGTACACTGCAGAAAACCCTTTAAATAGAGCAAAGTGCACATTGAACCAGTCTCTGAAACCACTGGAATGCACTGAAATGTAGCATTAAACAGGAAAAACAGTTGACAGACAAGTGTATGTAGCTTCCCCAGTTAACAGAAGCATGCACACAGCTGTTTGTACATGTGGGCAAGTCCATAAGTAGAGCAAAGGCCCAAATATAGAACACTGCAAGAAACCAGTAGTAAATCAGAGCCAATAATAATGAATATAACAGAATTGTGAGAGAACACGTGGGAAAGACATCAAAATGTAAGTCTACAGTATAGAAAGTATGTTAGACACTGCAGAAATCCTTGAAATACAGCAAGTGCACATGAACCCGGTCTTTAAAACCACTACAATTCACCGAAAAGTAGCATTAAACTGTAAAACATACTTGGAAGACAAGAGTATATTTCTTCTCCACTTCAGAGAGCAGTGTAGAAAGGTGCTTCTACGATGTAGGTAAGTCCGGTAACTGCAACAGAAAGCCAGTTGTAAGACATTGTAAGCAAGAAGAGGAATAAAGGCGAAAAAAGACAGTGAATTGAAGAGAATAGCTAGAGAGTCAAGGGAAAGTACATCACAATGTTTGGATAAAGTAAGGAAAGTGTTTCATACAATGTGGGCAATCCTAGAATAGTGCAAATAGCTCATTTCAGCAGCTGTAGTACTACTAGAATTCACTACAAAGTACCAATATACTGTAAAGCAGGTGAGAGACAAGTGTATATAGCTTCTCAAGTTCAGAGAAGATTGTATAATGTTCTTTGTACATGTGGTGAAGTCTCAACAGTGGAGCAGAAGGCCAATTATAGGTCTCTGCAAGAAAGAAGTAGTAATGCAGAGCAAATAATAGTGAATAGAACAGAATTGTGAGAATACAAGTGGAAAAGACAACAAAATATAAGTCTATAGTATAGAAAGGTCTTTGTACACTGCAGAAAACCCTTTAAATAGAGCAAAGTGCACATTGAACCAGTCTCTGAAACCACTGGAATGCACTGAAATGTAGCATTAAACAGGAAAACAGTTGACAGACAAGTGTATGTAGCTTCCCCAGTTAACAGAAGCATGCACACAGCTGTTTGTACATGTGGGCAAGTCCATAAGTAGAGCAAAGGCCCAAATATAGAACACTGCAAGAAACCAGTAGTAAATCAGAGCCAATAATAATGAATATAACAGAATTGTGAGAGAACACGTGGGAAAGACATCAAAATGTAAGTCTACAGTATAGAAAGCATGTTAGACACTGCAGAAATCCTTGAAATACAGCAAGTGCACATGAACCCGGTATTTAAAACCACTACAATTCACCGAAAAGTAGCATTAAACTGTAAAACATACTTGGAAGACAAGAGTATATTTCTTCTCCACTTCAGAGAGCAGTGTAGAAAGGTGCTTCTACGATGTAGGTAAGTCCGATAACTGCAACAGAAAGCCAGTTGTAAGACATTGTAAGCAAGAAGAGGAATAAAGGCGAAAAGACAGTGAATTGAAGAGAATAGCTAGAGAGTCAAGGGAAAGTACATCACAATGTTTGGATAAAGTAAGGAAAGTGTTTCATACAATGTGGGCAATCCTAGAATAGTGCAAATAGCACATTTCAGCAGCTGCTGTAGTACCACTAGAATTCACTACAAAGTACCAATATACTGTAAAACAGGTGAGAGACAAGTGTATATAGCTTCTCAAGTTCAGAGAAGATTGTATAATGTTCTTTGTACATGTGGTGAAGTCTCAACAGTAGAGCAGAAGGCCAATTATAGGTCACTGCAAGAAAGAAGTAGTAATGCAGAGCAAATAATAGTGAATAGAACAGAATTGTGAGAATACAAGTGGAAAAGACAACAAAATATAAGTCTATAGTATAGAAAGGTCTTTGTACACTGCAGAAAACCCTTTAAATAGAGCAAAGTGCACATTGAACCAGTCTCTGAAACCACTGGAATGCACTGAAATGTAGCATTAAACAGGAAAACAGTTGACAGACAAGTGTATGTAGCTTCCCCAGTTAACAGAAGCATGCACACAGCTGTTTGTACATGTGGGCAAGTCCATAAGTAGAGCAAAGGCCCAAATATAGAACACTGCAAGAAACCAGTAGTAAATCAGAGCCAATAATAATGAATATAACAGAATTGTGAGAGAACACGTGGGAAAGACATCAAAATGTAAGTCTACAGTATAGAAAGCATGTTAGACACTGCAGAAATCCTTGAAATACAGCAAGTGCACATGAACCCGGTATTTAAAACCACTACAATTCACCGAAAAGTAGCATTAAACTGTAAAACATACTTGGAAGACAAGAGTATATTTCTTCTCCACTTCAGAGAGCAGTGTAGAAAGGTGCTTCTACGATGTAGGTAAGTCCGATAACTGCAACAGAAAGCCAGTTGTAAGACATTGTAAGCAAGAATAGGAATAAAGGCGAAAAGACAGTGAATTGAAGAGAATAGCTAGAGAGTCAAGGGAAAGTACATCACAATGTTTGGATAAAGTAAGGAAAGTGTTTCATACAATGTGGGCAATCCTAGAATAGAGCAAATAGCACATTTAAGCAGCTGTAGTACCACTAGAATTCACTACAAAGTACCAATATACTGTAAAACAGGTGAGAGACAAGTGTATATAGCTTCTCAAGTTCAGAGAAGATTGTATAATGTTCTTTGTACATGTGGTGAAGTCTCAATAGTAGAGCAGAAGGCCAATTATAGGTCACTGCAAGAAAGAAGTAGTAATGCAGAGCAAATAATAGTGAATAGAACAGAATTGTGAGAATACAAGTGGAAAAGACAACAAAATATAAGTCTATATAGTATAGAAAGGTCTTTGTACACTGCAGAAAACCCTTTAAATAGAGCAAAGTGCACATTGAACCAGTCTCTGAAACCACTGGAATGCACTGAAATGTAGCATTAAACAGTAAAACAGTTGACAGACAAGTGTATGTAGCTTCCCCAGTTAACAGAAGCATGCACACAGCTGTTTGTACATGTGGGCAAGTCCATAAGTAGAGCAAAGGCCCAAATATAGAACACTGCAAGAAACCAGTAGTAAATCAGAGCCAATAATAATGAATATAACAGAATTGTGAGAGAACACGTGGGAAAGACATCAAAATGTAAGTCTACAGTATAGAAAGCATGTTAGACACTGCAGAAATCCTTGAAATACAGCAAGTGCACATGAACCCGGTCTTTAAAACCACTACAATTCACCGAAAAGTAGCATTAAACTGTAAAACATACTTGGAAGACAAGAGTATATTTCTTCTCCACTTCAGAGAGCAGTGTAGAAAGGTGCTTCTACGATGTAGGTAAGTCCGATAACTGCAACAGAAAGCCAGTTGTAAGACATTGTAAGCAAGAAGAGGAATAAAGGCGAAAAGACAGTGAATTGAAGAGAATAGCTAGAGAGTCAAGGGAAAGTACATCACAATGTTTGGATAAAGTAAGGAAAGTGTTTCATACAATGTGGGCAATCCTAGAATAGTGCAAATAGCTCATTTCAGCAGCTGTAGTACTACTAGAATTCACTACAAAGTACCAATATACTGGAAAGCAGGTGAGAGACAAGTGTATATAGCTTCTCAAGTTCAGAGAAAATTGTATAATGTTCTTTGTACATGTGGTGAAGTCTCAACAGTGGAGCAGAAGGCCAATTATAGGTCTCTGCAAGAAAGAAGTAGTAATGCAGAGCAAATAATAGTGAATGGAACAGAATTGTGAGAATACAAGTGGAAAAGACAACAAAATATAAGTCTATAGTATAGAAAGGTCTTTGTACACTGCAGAAAACCCTTTAAATAGAGCAAAGTGCACATTGAACCAGTCTCTGAAACCACTGGAATGCACTGAAATGTAGCATTAAACAGGAAAACAGTTGACAGACAAGTGTATGTAGCTTCCCCAGTTAACAGAAGCATGCACACAGCTGTTTGTACATGTGGGCAAGTCCATAAGTAGAGCAAAGGCCCAAATATAGAACACTGCAAGAAACCAGTAGTAAATCAGAGCCAATAATAATGAATATAACAGAATTGTGAGAGAACACGTGGGAAAGACATCAAAATGTAAGTCTACAGTATAGAAAGCATGTTAGACACTGCAGAAATCCTTGAAATACAGCAAGTGCACATGAACCCGGTATTTTAAAACCACTACAATTCACCGAAAAGTAGCATTAAACTGTAAAACATACTTGGAAGACAAGAGTATATTTCTTCTCCACTTAAGAGAGCAGTGTAGAAAGGTGCTTCTACGATGTAGGTAAGTCTGGTAACTGCAACAGAAAGCCAGTTGTAAGACATTGTAAGCAAGAAGAGGAATAAAGGCGAAAAGACAGTGAATTGAAGAGAATAGCTAGAGAGTCAAGGGAAAGTACATCACAATGTTTGGATAAAGTAAGGAAAATGTTTCATACAATGTGGGCAATCCTAGAATAGAGCAAATAGCACATTTAAGCAGCTGTAGTACCACTAGAATTCACTACAAAGTACCAATATACTGTAAAACAGGTGAGAGACAAGTGTATATACCTTCTCAAGTTCAGAGAAGATTGTATAATGTTCTTTGAACATGGGGTGAAGTCTCTATAGTAGAGCAGAAGGCCAATTATAGGTCACTGCAAGAAAGAAGTAGTAATGCAGAGCAAATAATAGTGAATAGAACAGAATTGTGAGAATACAAGTGGAAAAGACAACAAAATATAAGTCTATAGTATAGAAAGGTCTTTGTACACTGCAGAAAACCCTTTAAATAGAGCAAAGTGCACATTGAACCAGTCTCTGAAACCACTGGGGAATGCACTGAAATGTAGCATTAAACAGGAAAAAAACACTTGACAGACAAGTGTATGTAGCTTCCCCAGTTAACAGAAGCATGCACACAGCTGTTTGTACATGTGGGCAAGTCCATAAGTAGAGCAAAGGCCCAAATATAGAACACTGCAAGAAACCAGTAGTAAATCAGAGCCAATAATAATGAATATAACAGAATTGTGAGAGAACACGTGGGAAAGACATCAAAATGTAAGTCTACAGTATAGAAAGTATGTTAGACACTGCAGAAATCCTTGAAATACAGCAAGTGCACATGAACCCGGTCTTTAAAACCACTACAATTCACCGAAAAGTAGCATTAAACTGTAAAACATACTTGGAAGACAAGAGTATATTTCTTCTCCACTTCAGAGAGCAGTGTAGAAAGGTGCTTCTACGATGTAGGTAAGTCCGATAACTGCAACAGAAAGCCAGTTGTAAGACATTGTAAGCAAGAAGAGGAATAAAGGCGAAAAGACAGTGAATTGAAGAGAATAGCTAGAGAGTCAAGGGAAAGTACATCACAATGTTTGGATAAAGTAAGGAAAGTGTTTCATACAATGTGGGCAATCCTAGAATAGTGCAAATAGCTCATTTCAGCAGCTGTAGTACTACTAGAATTCACTACAAAGTACCAATATACTGTAAAGCAGGTGAGAGACAAGTGTATATAGCTTCTCAAGTTCAGAGAAGATTGTATAATGTTCTTTGTACATGTGGTGAAGTCTCAACAGTGGAGCAGAAGGCCAATTATAGGTCTCTGCAAGAAAGAAGTAGTAATGCAGAGCAAATAATAGTGAATAGAACAGAATTGTGAGAATACAAGTGGAAAAGACAACAAAATATAAGTCTATAGTATAGAAAGGTCTTTGTACACTGCAGAAAACCCTTTAAATAGAGCAAAGTGCACATTGAACCAGTCTCTGAAACCACTGGAATGCACTGAAATGTAGCATTAAACAGGAAAACAGTTGACAGACAAGTGTATGTAGCTTCCCCAGTTAACAGAAGCATGCACACAGCTGTTTGTACATGTGGGCAAGTCCATAAGTAGAGCAAAGGCCCAAATATAGAACACTGCAAGAAACCAGTAGTAAATCAGAGCCAATAATAATGAATATAACAGAATTGTGAGAGAACACGTGGGAAAGACATCAAAATGTAAGTCTACAGTATAGAAAGCATGTTAGACACTGCAGAAATCCTTGAAATACAGCAAGTGCACATGAACCCGGTATTTAAAACCACTACAATTCACCGAAAAGTAGCATTAAACTGTAAAACATACTTGGAAGACAAGAGTATATTTCTTCTCCACTTCAGAGAGCAGTGTAGAAAGGTGCTTCTACGATGTAGGTAAGTCCGATAACTGCAACAGAAAGCCAGTTGTAAGACATTGTAAGCAAGAAGAGGAATAAAGGCGAAAAGACAGTGAATTGAAGAGAATAGCTAGAGAGTCAAGGGAAAGTACATCACAATGTTTGGATAAAGTAAGGAAAGTGTTTCATACAATGTGGGCAATCCTAGAATAGTGCAAATAGCACATTTCAGCAGCTGTAGTACTACTAGAATTCACTACAAAGTACCAATATACTGTAAAACAGGTGAGAGACAAGTGTATATAGCTTCTCAAGTTCAGAGAAGATTGTATAATGTTCTTTGTACATGTGGTGAAGTCTCTATAGTAGAGCAGAAGGCCAATTATAGGTCACTGCAAGAAAGAAGTAGTAATGCAGAGCAAATAATAGTGAATAGAACAGAATTGTGAGAATACAAGTGGAAAAGACAACAAAATATAAGTCTATAGTATAGAAAGGTCTTTGTACACTGCAGAAAACCCTTTAAATAGAGCAAAGTGCACATTGAACCAGTCTTTGAAACCACTGGAATGCACTGAAATGTAGCATTAAACAGGAAAACAGTTGACAGACAAGTGTATGTAGCTTCCCCAGTTAACAGAAGCATGCACACAGCTGTTTGTACATGTGGGCAAGTCCATAAGTAGAGCAAAGGCCCAAATATAGGACACTGCAAGAAACCAGTAGTAAATCAGAGCCAATAATAATGAATATAACAGAATTGTGAGAGAACACGTGGGAAAGACATCAAAATGTAAGTCTACAGTATAGAAAGTATGTTAGACACTGCAGAAATCCTTGAAATACAGCAAGTGCACATGAACCCGGTATTTAAAACCACTACAATTCACCGAAAAGTAGCATTAAACTGTAAAACATACTTGGAGACAACAAGAGTATATTTCTTCTCCACTTCAGAGAGCAGTGTAGAAAGGTGCTTCTACGATGTAGGTAAGTCCGATAACTGCAACAGAAAGCCAGTTGTAAGACATTGTAAGCAAGAAGAGGAATAAAGGCAAAAAGGCAGTGAATTGAAGAGAATAGCTAGAGAGTCAAGGGAAAGTACATCACAATGTTTGGATAAAGTAAGGAAAGTGTTTCATACAATGTGGGCAATCCTAGAATAGTGCAAATAGCACATTTCAGCAGCTGTAGTACCACTAGAATTCACTACAAAGTACCAATATACTGTAAAACAGGTGAGAGACAAGTGTATATAGCTTCTCAAGTTCAGAGAAGATTGTATAATGTTCTTTGTACATGTGGTGAAGTCTCAACAGTAGAGCAGAAGGCCAATTATAGGTCACTGCAAGAAAGAAGTAGTAATGCAGAGCAAATAATAGTGAATAGAACAGAATTGTGAGAATACAAGTGGAAAAGACAACAAAATATAAGTCTATAGTATAGAAAGGTCTTTGTACACTGCAGAAAACCCTTTAAATAGAGCAAAGTGCACATTGAACCAGTCTTTGAAACCACTGGAATGCACTGAAATGTAGCATTAAACAGTAAAACAGTTGACAGACAAGTGTATGTAGCTTCCCCAGTTAACAGAAGCATGCACACACAGCTGTTTGTACATGTGGGGAAGTCCATAAGTAGAGCAAAGGCCCAAATATAGGACACTGCAAGAAACCAGTAGTAAATCAGAGCCAATAATAATGAATATAACAGAATTGTGAGAGAACACGTGGGAAAGACATCAAAATGTAAGTCTACAGTATAGAAAGTATGTTAGACACTGCAGAAATCCTTGAAATACAGCAAGTGCACATGAACCCGGTCTTTAAAAACCACTACAATTCACCGAAAAGTAGCATTAAACTGTAAAAACATACTTGGAAGACAAGAGTATATTTCTTCTCCACTTCAGAGAGCAGTGTAGAAAGGTGCTTCTACGATGTAGGTAAGTCCGATAACTGCAACAGAAAGCCAGTTGTAAGACATTGTAAGCAAGAAGAGGAATAAAGGCGAAAAGACAGTGAATTGAAGAGAATAGCTAGAGAGTCAAGGGAAAGTACATCACAATGTTTGGATAAAGTAAGGAAAGTGTTTCATACAATGTGGGCAATCCTAGAATAGAGCAAATAGCACATTTAAGCAGCTGTAGTACCACTAGAATTCACTACAAAGTACCAACATACTGTAAAACAGGTGAGAGACAAGTGTATATAGCTTCTCAAGTTCAGAGAAGATTGTATAATGTTCTTTGAACATGGGGTGAAGTCTCTATAGTAGAGCAGAAGGCCAATTATAGGTCACTGCAAGAAAGAAGTAGTAATGCAGAGCAAATAATAGTGAATAGAACAGAATTGTGAGAATACAAGTGGAAAAGACAACAAAATATAAGTCTATAGTATAGAAAGGTCTTTGTACACTGCAGAAAACCCTTTAAATAGAGCAAAGTGCACATTGAACCAGTCTTTGAAACCACTGGAATGCACTGAAATGTAGCATTAAACAGTAAAACAGTTGACAGACAAGTGTATGTAGCTTCCCCAGTTAACAGAAGCATGCACACAGCTGTTTGTACATGTGGGCAAGTCCATAAGTAGAGCAAAGGCCCAAATATAGAACACTGCAAGAAACCAGTAGTAAATCAGAGCCAATAATAATGAATATAACAGAAATTGTGAGAGAAACACGTGGGAAAGACATCAAAATGTAAGTCTACAGTATAGAAAGTATGTTAGACACTGCAGAAATCCTTGAAATACAGCAAGTGCACATGAACCCGGTATTTAAAACCACTACAATTCACCGAAAAGTAGCATTAAACTGTAAAACATACTTGGAAGACAAGAGTATATTTCTTCTCCACTTCAGAGAGCAGTGTAGAAAGGTGCTTCTACGATGTAGGTAAGTCCGATAACTGCAACAGAAAGCCAGTTGTAAGACATTGTAAGCAAGAAGAGGAATAAAGGCGAAAAGACAGTGAATTGAAGAGAATAGCTAGAGAGTCAAGGGAAAGTACATCACAATGTTTGGATAAAGTAAGGAAAGTGTTTCATACAATGTGGGCAATCCTAGAATAGAGCAAATAGCACATTTCAGCAGCTGTAGTACCACTAGAATTCACTACAAAGTACCAATATACTGTAAAAACAGGTGAGAGACAAGTGTATATAGCTTCTCAAGTTCAGAGAAGATTGTATAATGTTCTTTGTACATGTGGTGAAGTCTCAACAGTAGAGCAGAAGGCCAATTATAGGTCACTGCAAGAAAGAAGTAGTAATGCAGAGCAAATAATAGTGAATAGAACAGAATTGTGAGAATACAAGTGGAAAAGACAACAAAATATAAGTCTATAGTATAGAAAGGTCTTTGTACACTGCAGAAAACCCTTTAAATAGAGCAAAGTGCACATTGAACCAGTCTCTGAAACCACTGGAATGCACTGAAATGTAGCATTAAACAGTAAAACAGTTGACAGACAAGTGTATGTAGCTTCCCCAGTTAACAGAAGCATGCACACAGCTGTTTGTACATGTGGGCAAGTCCATAAGTAGAGCAAAGGCCCACTTATAGGACACTGCAAGAAACCAGTAGTAAATCAGAGCCAATAATAATGAATATAACAGAATTGTGAGAGAACACGTGGGAAAGACATCAAAATGTAAGTCTACAGTATAGAAAGTATGTTAGACACTGCAGAAATCCTTGAAATACAGCAAGTGCACATGAACCCGGTCTTTAAAACCACTACAATTCACCGAAAAGTAGCATTAAACTGTAAAACATACTTGGAAGACAAGAGTATATTTCTTCTCCACTTCAGAGAGCAGTGTAGAAAGGTGCTTCTACGATGTAGGTAAGTCCGATAACTGCAACAGAAAGCCAGTTGTAAGACATTGTAAGCAAGAAGAGGAATAAAGGCAAAAAGACAGTGAATTGAAGAGAATAGCTAGAGAGTCAAGGGAAAGTACATCACAATGTTTGGATAAAGTAAGGAAAGTGTTTCATACAATGTGGGCAATCCTAGAATAGTGCAAATAGCTCATTTCAGCAGCTGTAGTACTACTAGAATTCACTACAAAGTACCAATATACTGTAAAAGCAGGTGAGAGACAAGTGTATATAGCTTCTCAAGTTCAGAGAAGATTGTATAATGTTCTTTGTACATGTGGGTGAAGTCTCAACAGTGGAGCAGAAGGCCAATTATAGGTCTCTGCAAGAAAGAAGTAGTAATGCAGAGCAAATAATAGTGAATAGAACAGAATTGTGAGAATACAAGTGGAAAAGACAACAAAATATAAGTCTATAGTATAGAAAGGTCTTTGTACACTGCAGAAAACCCTTTAAATAGAGCAAAGTGCACATTGAACCAGTCTCTGAAACCACTGGAATGCACTGAAATGTAGCATTAAACAGGAAAACAGTTGACAGACAAGTGTATGTAGCTTCCCCAGTTAACAGAAGCATGCACACAGCTGTTTGTACATGTGGGCAAGTCCATAAGTAGAGCAAAGGCCCAAATATAGAACACTGCAAGAAACCAGTAGTAAATCAGAGCCAATAATAATGAATATAACAGAATTGTGAGAGAACACGTGGGAAAGACATCAAAATGTAAGTCTACAGTATAGAAAGCATGTTAGACACTGCAGAAATCCTTGAAATACAGCAAGTGCACATGAACCCGGTATTTAAAACCACTACAATTCACCGAAAAGTAGCATTAAACTGTAAAACATACTTGGAAGACAAGAGTATATTTCTTCTCCACTTCAGAGAGCAGTGTAGAAAGGTGCTTCTACGATGTAGGTAAGTCCGATAACTGCAACAGAAAGCCAGTTGTAAGACATTGTAAGCAAGAAGAGGAATAAAGGCGAAAAGACAGTGAATTGAAGAGAATAGCTAGAGAGTCAAGGGAAAGTACATCACAATGTTTGGATAAAGTAAGGAAAGTGTTTCATACAATGTGGGCAATCCTAGAATAGTGCAAATAGCTCATTTCAGCAGCTGTAGTACTACTAGAATTCACTACAAATTACCAATATACTGTGAAACAGGTGAGAGACAAGTGTATATAGCTTCTCAAGTTCAGAGAAGATTGTATAATGTTCTTTGTACATGTGGTGAAGTCTCAACAGTGGAGCAGAAGGCCAATTATAGGTCTCTGCAAGAAAGAAGTAGTAATGCAGAGCAAATAATAGTGAATAGAACAGAATTGTGAGAATACAAGTGGAAAAGACAACAAAATATAAGTCTATAGTATAGAAAGGTCTTTGTACACTGCAGAAAACCCTTTAAATAGAGCAAAGTGCACATTGAACCAGTCTCTGAAACCACTGGAATGCACTGAAATGTAGCATTAAACAGTAAAAAACAGTTGACAGACAAGTGTATGTAGCTTCCCCAGTTAACAGAAGCATGCACACAGCTGTTTGTACATGTGGGCAAGTCCATAAGTAGAGCAAAGGCCCAAATATAGAACACTGCAAGAAACCAGTAGTAAATCAGAGCCAATAATAATGAATATAACAGAATTGTGTGAGAGAACACGTGGGAAAGACATCAAAATGTAAGTCTACAGTATAGAAAGCATGTTAGACACTGCAGAAATCCTTGAAATACAGCAAGTGCACATGAACCCGGTATTTAAAACCACTACAATTCACCGAAAAGTAGCATTAAACTGTAAAACATACTTGGAAGACAAGAGTATATTTCTTCTCCACTTCAGAGAGCAGTGTAGAAAGGTGCTTCTACGATGTAGGTAAGTCCGATAACTGCAACAGAAAGCCAGTTGTAAGACATTGTAAGCAAGAAGAGGAATAAAGGCAAAAAGACAGTGAATTGAAGAGAATAGCTAGAGAGTCAAGGGAAAGTACATCACAATGTTTGGATAAAGTAAGGAAAGTGTTTCATACAATGTGGGCAATCCTAGAATAGTGCAAATAGCTCATTTCAGCAGCTGTAGTACTACTAGAATTCACTACAAAGTACCAATATACTGTAAAGCAGGTGAGAGACAAGTGTATATAGCTTCTCAAGTTCAGAGAAGATTGTATAATGTTCTTTGTACATGTGGTGAAGTCTCAACAGTGGAGCAGAAGGCCAATTATAGGTCTCTGCAAGAAAGAAGTAGTAATGCAGAGCAAATAATAGTGAATAGAACAGAATTGTGAGAATACAAGTGGAAAAGACAACAAAATATAAGTCTATAGTATAGAAAGGTCTTTGTACACTGCAGAAAAACCCTTTAAATAGAGCAAAGTGCACATTGAACCAGTCTCTGAAACCACTGGAATGCACTGAAATGTAGCATTAAACAGGAAAAAACAGTTGACAGACAAGTGTATGTAGCTTCCCCAGTTAACAGAAGCATGCACACAGCTGTTTGTACATGTGGGCAAGTCCATAAGTAGAGCAAAGGCCCAAATATAGAACACTGCAAGAAACCAGTAGTAAATCAGAGCCAATAATAATGAATATAACAGAATTGTGAGAGAACACGTGGGAAAGACATCAAAATGTAAGTCTACAGTATAGAAAGCATGTTAGACACTGCAGAAATCCTTGAAATACAGCAAGTGCACATGAACCCGGTATTTAAAACCACTACAATTCACCGAAAAGTAGCATTAAACTGTAAAACATACTTGGAAGACAAGAGTATATTTCTTCTCCACTTCAGAGAGCAGTGTAGAAAGGTGCTTCTACGATGTAGGTAAGTCCGATAACTGCAACAGAAAGCCAGTTGTAAGACATTGTAAGCAAGAAGAGGAATAAAGGCGAAAAAGACAGTGAATTGAAGAGAATAGCTAGAGAGTCAAGGGAAAGTACATCACAATGTTTGGATAAAGTAAGGAAAGTGTTTCATACAATGTGGGCAATCCTAGAATAGTGCAAATAGCTCATTTCAGCAGCTGTAGTACTACTAGAATTCACTACAAAGTACCAATATACTGTAAAGCAGGTGAGAGACAAGTGTATATAGCTTCTCAAGTTCAGAGAAGATTGTATAATGTTCTTTGTACATGTGGTGAAGTCTCAACAGTGGAGCAGAAGGCCAATTATAGGTCTCTGCAAGAAAGAAGTAGTAATGCAGAGCAAATAATAGTGAATAGAACAGAATTGTGAGAATACAAGTGGAAAAGACAACAAAATATAAGTCTATAGTATAGAAAGGTCTTTGTACACTGCAGAAAACCCTTTAAATAGAGCAAAGTGCACATTGAACCAGTCTCTGAAACCACTGGAATGCACTGAAATGTAGCATTAAACAGGAAAACAGTTGACAGACAAGTGTATGTAGCTTCCCCAGTTAACAGAAGCATGCACACAGCTGTTTGTACATGTGGGCAAGTCCATAAGTAGAGCAAAGGCCCAAATATAGAACACTGCAAGAAACCAGTAGTAAATCAGAGCCAATAATAATGAATATAACAGAATTGTGAGAGAACACGTGGGAAAGACATCAAAATGTAAGTCTACAGTATAGAAAGCATGTTAGACACTGCAGAAATCCTTGAAATACAGCAAGTGCACATGAACCCGGTATTTAAAACCACTACAATTCACCGAAAAGTAGCATTAAACTGTAAAACATACTTGGAAGACAAGAGTATATTTCTTCTCCACTTCAGAGAGCAGTGTAGAAAGGTGCTTCTACGATGTAGGTAAGTCCGGTAACTGCAACAGAAAGCCAGTTGTAAGACATTGTAAGCAAGAAGAGGAATAAAGGCGAAAAAGACAGTGAATTGAAGAGAATAGCTAGAGAGTCAAGGGAAAGTACATCACAATGTTTTGGATAAAGTAAGGAAAGTGTTTCATACAATGTGGGCAATCCTAGAATAGAGCAAATAGCACATTTAAGCAGCTGTAGTACCACTAGAATTCACTACAAAGTACCAATATACTGTAAAACAGGTGAGAGACAAGTGTATATAGCTTCTCAAGTTCAGAGAAGATTGTATAATGTTCTTTGTACATGTGGTGAAGTCTCTATAGTAGAGCAGAAGGCCAATTATAGGTCACTGCAAGAAAGAAGTAGTAATGCAGAGCAAATAATAGTGAATAGAACAGAATTGTGAGAATACAAGTGGAAAAGACAACAAAATATAAGTCTATAGTATAGAAAGGTCTTTGTACACTGCAGAAAACCCTTTAAATAGAGCAAAGTGCACATTGAACCAGTCTTTTGAAACCACTGGAATGCACTGAAATGTAGCATTAAACAGTAAAACAGTTGACAGACAAGTGTATGTAGCTTCCCCAGTTAACAGAAGCATGCACACAGCTGTTTGTACATGTGGGCAAGTCCATAAGTAGAGCAAAGGCCCAATTATAGGACACTGCAAGAAACCAGTAGTAAATCAGAGCCATTAATAATGAATATAACAGAATTGTGAGAGAACACGTGGGAAAGACATCAAAATGTAAGTCTACAGTATAGAAAGTATGTTAGACACTGCAGAAATCCTGAAATACAGCAAGTGCACATGAAACCGGTCTTTAAAACCACTACAATTCACCGAAAAGTAGCACTAAACTGTAAAACATACTTGGAAGACAAGAGTATATTTCTTCTCCACTTCAGAGAGCAGTGTAGAAAGGTGCTTCTACGATGTAGGTAAGTCCGGTAACTGCAACAGAAAGCCAGTTGTAAGACATTGTAAGCACAAGAAGAGGAATAAAGGCGAAAAGGCAGTGAATTGAAGAGAATAGCTAGAGAGTCAAGGGAAAGTACATCACAATGTTTGGATAAAGTAAGGAAAGTGTTTCATACAATGTGGGCAATCCTAGAATAGTGCAAATAGCACATTTCAGCAGCTGTAGTACCACTAGAATTCACTACAAAGTACCAATATACTGTAAAACAGGTGAGAAGACAAGTGTATATAGCTTCTCAAGTTCAGAGAAGATTGTATAATGTTCTTTGTACATGTGGTGAAGTCTCAAAAGTAGAGCAGAAGGCCAATTATAGGTCTCTGCAAGAAAGAAGTAGTAATGCAGAGCAAATAATAGTGAATAGAACAGAATTGTGAGAATACAAGTGGAAAAGACAACAAAAATATAAGTCTATAGTATAGAAAGGTCTTTGTACACTGCAGAAAACCCTTTAAATAGAGCAAAGTGCACATTGAACCAGTCTTTGAAACCACTGGAATGCACTGAAATGTAGCATTAAACAGTAAAACACTTGACAGACAAGTGTATGTAGCTTCCCCAGTTAACAGAAGCATGCACACAGCTGTTT